>JALIZH010017718.1:0-85000 GCA_030522465.1 Rhipicephalus appendiculatus
GATAGAAAGACAGAGAAAGACATAGGAGCAGAGAGAAAGACATATGAAGAAACAGACACGAAAAAGAGATAGAAAAAGCTGAGAGCAAGACAGAAAGAGAAAGAAAGAGAAATAGTGAGAAACGAAGAAGGACAGTCATGAAAAAAAAAAGAGAAACAATGCCGCCCAGCGGCGCTCTTACTTCAGGTTTGACGCCACTGGTGCGACGTTGCTATACTAATTTTGTTTTTATAGAAATACATAAATTTTGATATGTGAACAACACTAAATTATAGTAGCTCATGACTGAAGGAGTGTACACGGGCCCATATCCAGATCACATGCATGTGGTACCTTCGCGATGGTAGCTTCTATGTACGCCACGTCGTCCGCATCGACTTTGCGAATGCTGTTGTTTGGAGTGACGCCGTTCCAAATGTCCCGAATGAGCTTTGACATGTACGGCAAGCTCGACGGCGCCCCCCACGTACGAGGTGTCCATGAGAGGCCTGACCCGAGACATCTGCGAGCCGTAGAGAGGGAGGAGGAGGAGGTAAAACTTTATTAGACCAAGGGATTCGGGCACGTACGTCCCAGGGTCCCCGCACGACCCCACTGCGTTATGCGTTCATTAGCTCGTGCAGTTCCATGACGTGGGAATGGTCGTTACCGCAGGGGCCATTGGAACGCGGAGTAGGACACGCCCACCTCCATAGGAGTGCGCGGACTTCCCCATAGGGGCTACAAAGCTTTATCTTAGCCTCCCCCCCCCCCCCCCGCCTTGTTAATCGAGCGCAAAAGACAACATGCTTTAACAATGGCTGAAAAAATGACAATTAAGCAATGACGGGCTTGTCACAATGGACTTCCTTTGGTTCTTAGCTTTCCGGCAGTAAAGATGGGGAGTGCACAGTTCTTTTAATGGAACATCAGGGGCCTTCGGCAGCCTTTATCGTCAGAAACCTGCGTGGCCAAAACCCTGCTCCTTAAGAAAATCACTGTTCAAGCCAGAATTACACCCATGCACTCAACCTCGCAGTCAAGTATTCTACTCATAGGCATGCCAATGCTTAAAACTGCTTTGGAAAGGGACCCTATATAGGTGCCATGTCGGGGTGACATCAACTATTAAACAACAACGGGACAAGTCTGAGTAAAAAATGTATGGGGCAGACTTCGCGCCCCCCTCAGGCGACCCCTCCCCCCTCTGCCCCTGTCGTGCCCACGCCTATGCCCACCTCCATTGTCGGGACGCTCTGGTTGACGTCCTTTATCCAAGGAAACGCCGTGGTCACCACGAGGTCGACGAGGGGAATCAGCTTGTACGCTTCCACAAGAATCTCGGACAGATTGGTGTTGCCGTCCTGAAAGTAGTCGTCCAAGTCCTTGGGCAAGTCGACGGCTGAAAAAATGAACCGGGACAGGTTACGTCCAGGGCGAGTGGCCAAGAGAAGAGAAATGAACGTCGTGTTTGATGCAGCGCTGAAATACGATGAGACTGAAAGCACTGGACGAGCGCTGTCTCGCAGCTGAAAGTATTATTCTGAAAAACTCAAAGCCTGCGATGAACCAGCAGCACAGTCACAGAGAAAGCTGGTGGAACGGCCTTTCCTAGAGCCCGGTGTAAACTATTTTGGCGCAAGTACTGCAAACACTTGGGAAGGTACCCACTACGCCATAAGTCGTCATAATTTTGCAAAGTAGGGAAACACTAACTATGCCGTTATTCTACCTTGGGCGGAAAAGTGAGGTATACCGCTACGCGTCTGTAAGACATTCTATGTATGTACTGATGCTGTGGATGATAGCGATGAACAATTATGGCTGAGCTCTTTGTAATGGGCGGGAAGCTTTTAAGCCACCCACTCGTTACGCAATTCGCGTTGTCTGACACCTGGTTGTTATTTCATTATTATACTACGCCATATTACATCTGTGAATGCGATTCCTTGCCCGACTTGACGGCCTGTGGAGGGTATTTTTGGGATGGAGTATCTTGCCCCGGCGTGGCTCTGTAGTTAAATGCTCGACTACCACGCAGACGGCCTGGGTTGAAATCCCACCCGATCCTGGATATTTCTCAGTATGCCCGATAGCGGTTACGGACACCGGCGGCGGACAGCTACGCCACCCAAATCGGCTGTTGTTGTGATCTCCTAACAGTCTTCGCTGTAAAAACACAACGGAAAACAAAGCACAACACAGTAGACATACGCAAAGGCGAGAAAATCAAAGGACTCATCTAACATGACACCAAACCACTGCGTTGGCTCATGCGTCGATATCGTTAACAAACAGTTTGCATATCTGTTTGGCACGGGTAATGTTAAGTGTCATGTGAGATGAACCATTTCGTTTTCTCACTTTGGCGCATGTCTGTTGTGCTCTGCTTTTGTTTTCATTTGTGTTTTCTAAGAATAAATGTTACACTTGCGAGACAACGCTGGTGCTGTGCTTTCTCTTTATACGTCTTCGCCGTTAAGCGCTGCATCAAACACCTCAATATTCCGAATGGCCCCAATTTTCTTTCCGTGCTGGTGGAGCAATGAACGGAATGCAGCGATCAGCTCAGTGGTCGAGAGTTCGATTTGTGGCCGTGGTGGCCACAAACAAGCATCCGGAACAAGAAAAAAATTCCCAGTACCTCACATACACAAGAAAAGCCTTACTTTGTTAGATCTCTCTATAGCTTTCTCACGCCTCCGTACTTTTAGTGCTGACCGTTCCATATAGGACAGAACTAGTATACCTAGGAACTAGTAAAAATATTGGATAGCATGTTGCGTCAATCTCGGATCCAGCTCAGTTAAACCTAAAGAACTCATTAAAATGGTTAAGAACAAGTCTGCTCGTTTCATTCTGTGACAGAACCGCGAGCATCAGTGTCATGAAAATCTAGCCTTAACTTACCTCCCTTGTTATCAAGTGGCAATATATTCCGTCTGTGTCCTTTTCATAAGTTAATTTCATCACCCGCTCTTACGCAACAAGCTTATCTCTCCGTCTCTTTATGTATATCCCAGATCATATCCATACGGACGGCATTCCATCATGCAGAATCAACGCCTTCTTGCAGTAATGTGTAGTGGGCAGTTCCAATGGCTGGAATCACCTTCCTGCCTCGACGGTCACCCGTGCAGATCGCCAGTTGGTAAAGAACGTCATAGCGATTGCTGTATCATTGTAGGAACCTTTTTCCGCACATTGTTCGACATGAAACCGCGAATGCCATGGCTTACAATGTATGTCTAGGGTGCCATTTGTTTTTTTGGGTATAATATGGTCTTGTTTTATTACCTCCGTTTTGTTAAATTTGCCCTTTTTGCTTGTAACCTAGTCCCCTTTATATTATTGGCTCTGAGGGTATTCTAAGTAAATAAATAAATAAATGGAAATGCGTGCAGCCTAATTAGTAGAATAGGGCATATACAGAGTGTTAGTGAGAGCTGGTTGTTAAGACGTGTCATTTTATTTCACCATGCAAAAACGCACTGCGGTGAATGATCGACTCACCGGCGGCGTCACCCTGCAAACACCGCTCGTACAAGGGCGAGGCCAGCTCCCACAAATTGTCCGACGCGAACTTTCGTTCCCACACTGAAATCGGAAACAAAACATGCCTTAGGACCTGCTATATATATTTATAACAAAAGCCAACACGTTTTTCTTTTTTCTTTTTTTTGTATGCGAAGCATCTTATGAACGAGGCCTGTCCTCCGCCGTAGCCAGATGACGATGACGATGACGCTGCCATCACGGCACAGCACATGCAAGGTAACCATTATACTCCATGACGACGATGATGACGCTGATGACGATGAAGAATAAGCGCGTTCCAGACCACACATTCTCTTTCTGCCATCACGGTAGAGCACATGCAAGGTACCCACTATACGTCATGACGATGACGATGACGCTGATGACGATGAAGAATAAGCACATGATGAAGCCCAGCACATGGTGTCCCGTTACGCTCTCCGGTGCATTTCGTACGATTGCAAACATCATACTACCATCAGGGGAACGTGCATAGACATCGCCTTCTCAAACTTTAAACTACAACCTTTGCAGCAAGATTCCTTAACTTTATACTTTACGGACCACAAGGCCGTTATACTCAAGGGGAAACGTTCTCCGGAGCTTAAAGTCATCTATGATGATGAATAAAGGGCAACTTTACAGAACTCCCATGGCTGCTTCGCAAACTACTCAGGGTTCCCTTTCGCAAGAGGAATGATTTTTTATATATAAATTGTATTCTTCGCTTTCACGATCAAAAAACCAGGATTTGATTACAAGTGCTGCTTTAGTGGAGGGAGTTGGATTAGTTTTAACCCCGTTAGCTCACACGTGTGCGCGTGTGCGTGCGTATGCGCGTGCGTGCGTGTGTGTGTGTCTGTACTACTATGCTACTGTGTACTACTGTGTACTACTATGTACATACTACTGTGTGTGTGTAATACTATGCTGACCGGGCCCATTGGAGACGTTGCGTCGGTAGATGCCGTCGAGGACGCTGCTCAAGCGCGCATAGTCCAAGCCCGGTTCAGTCCACTTGAAGCGGTCGTTCAGCGCCTCCTGCAGGTATCCTTCGCAGACGTACTCGTAAAACTCGTTGCACGGGTCCCGGCTGAAGTTGATGTACGAGATCACCCTCGCGCGCTGCGTATACGGTGCAGACACATTTGGGGCCACTGATTAGATAGATAGATAGATAGATAGATAGATAGATAGATAGATAGATAGATAGATAGATAGATAGATAGATAGATAGATAGATAGATAGATTTTTTGCTTTGTTAGAAACAAAACAAATTTTTATTCTTAGGACGCCTGCCATCTCTTTGGAAACTTTATATATATATATATATATATATATATATATATATATATATATATATATATATATATATATATATATATATATATATATATATATATATATATATATATATATATGTGTGTGTGTGTGTTTCTCATGGGATTGGTGATGCGCTTGCGGCAGGGAGACGCGATGAAGGACACACTACAAAGAACTATGCTTCTTAATCTAATGGGAATCTATTAAACTCAGACTAAAACACCATGAGCAGCTGTCGCTAGAATGAACTGTACTTTAGCCATTATCAAGGGACCGTTGGAGCAGCGCTTTCAAATGTGAGATGTAGCGAGCATTGGTGTATGTACGCACTCAAAGCACACAAGTGTCGTTATTTTTTTAAAACGGAAGTGTTTTATGCCGGGGTCCACCACGATTTCAGTGACGTATTTCCGTCACGGAAATGACGTCGAAAAAATACACATGATCAGAAGACAAAGAAAAAAATTTCCGTCGCCGGTAGTCGAACGTACGACCTCTTGGTCCGCAAGAAGAGATGCCGGGCACGCTATCCACTGCGCCACGGTCACATACTTTTTACGCATTACAAAGGCGCCTTTTATATCTACCACTGTCCTCTCGCAGTGCTCTTGCTGAAGTGAAGTAATGCATCATAACTGTGAAAGCCACAATTAGTTTCTTCAGAGCATCGTTTCTACGCGTCCGTCCCATTCGGTGCGTTTCGAATAGGAAAAGTGCAATTTTGTCGGTGCATTAATACACTACCAGGTGGCGACCTTACCCCCCAGCGTCGGCGTCGCTCATAGCATCCATCCATACCAAAGGTATCTCTGGGACGCGCGAATGCTTAGCGTGGCTAGAGTGTACTAGAATGTAGCGTGGCCGTATCTCCGCGTTCCCAACTTAAACTCGTCCCGCGAAAAATCGCAGCCGGCAAACGGGGAAGACACGACGCTTGCGGCGTTTCCCTCTGGTCGGGAAGTGCTGTTCGATAACTCTAACATGCCGCGAGTAGGCGACCTTAGCCCAAAGTCGGCGTCCGATGGGTGACGCTCTTCTAGCTGTCACACCGCTTTCTCTGATTCTGCTGTCACCGTACAGCTACCACAAGCGTATATGACCACAGGGGTTTGTTTAATGATTGCTCATAGACGTTAGTCGTCGGGATACAGATGTACCACCAAGCTCCCACGTGGATGCATCCACGTTAAACGGTGGTATAACTGTCAAACACCAATAGACATTGTGCAAGCTCTTTTATATCAATGTACAATAAACATTCAACTACTTCTGTAAGGGACACGTTTCACTTTCGTGTTATACCGATTCCTATGAGAGAGGGATCAACCATGTTTTTTTTTTTGTTGCACCTCTTTCTTCAAGAAGGGTTTCCAAGTCCACTATCGCTGCAAGTCGGCACCAACCAATGTGGATCACACGCTATCAGATTGCTTTATAGGCAGCGCAATGTTAACGAGGACGCAGCAGATTCTCCGTATATACTCAGCTCGAGCGCAGAAATATAGTACTTTACCTTCCTCTGATAAAACTATTGCTTCAGCGTACAATAGGCTATAGCAAAACTTTGCGCTACTGTTCATATTTCACGAGGCGTCTCCGCATAAAATACATCAGAACAATACGCTCACAACGTGATGCTTACTGAAGGATCTGCAGAGCTTGGTTTTGCAGTAGAGGTCCTTCAGTATCGGCTTTAGATCGACCGGCGTCTCGATCACTGAAATACAGAGAGGCACTGTTACACGGTTTACCGCCGACAATAAGGATTTGGCAGGCACATCACAAAGAATTGCTACAGTTATTAAAGATCATTACTCCTGCCATCCACTAAGCAAGATTCCCACCTTGTAAAGACTAATGAAATTAGTATGTGTCCGCTAACAGAGCGTAAGTTATTGGATATGTTCGAGGCTGGATTAGCCACCAGATATACTTTGTGTACTTTGTGTACAAAACGTAAAAGTAGCTAGAAAAAAGAAAAAAAAAAGGACATATCGCAGCTTGCACTGGAGGCATATTGCTAAAGAAACAGCGTAGCTGATGGGCACCTAGGTAGTCCTGGCTGTTGCTGTTTTGCTATCTTTTCTTTTCTTCCTCTATTTCTTTCTTTTTATCACTTTTCTCTGGTCTTTTGTGTATGTCTTTCTTGCCTCGGCTTATTTCTATTTCTTTCTCTCTGTTTCTTCCTGCTTGTCGGTCTTTTTTATCTTTCTTTCTCTTTCTTCCCTTTATTTCTCTCTCTCACTCTCTATTTCTCGCGTCTTCTTTCATTCTATCTCTTTCTCTTGCTCTTTTTTTTTTCTCTCTGATTCTTTCTCTTTCTCTCCTTCTGTCTTTCTGCCTTTCGTTCTCTCTATTTCTCTCTTTCTATTTCTTTCTATGATGTGCTTCACTCTCTCTCCTCCTCCTTTTCCTCTTCCTCACTCTCAATCTGACTTCCTCAACTTCACTTCCCGTTTCCCACCCCCCTTGCTACACTAACCACACAAGGCTGTGCTATGATCTGCTATAGCGGGCCTGGATACCGGAGTGGTTAAGACCCTCGCCTTCAGATCGCGGGCGCGCGTGTTCGAATCTCGCCTCGCAAAAAAAAAAAAAAAAAAAAAATTACCCCCAAGAATTTTTCTCGTCCTCTATCTTTCTTTCTCTCTCTCTCGCTTTCTGTACTCATTGCCTGGCCCGTAAGTGTTATTGCATCCCGCGCAGGAGAAGTGGGCGTGCATATTCTGGGAGCGAAACAGAAAGACGATGACGATGAAGAGGAGGACGAAGAGAGCGTGTGCCAGTTCATGATGATGATCATTGTCCGTTCGCAGCTCAAGGTCTAACGGCCACCGTAAACAGCCCCGCTGTAAGAAATACAACGAAAGGCCCTCTAAAACCAAGCACTGCCGTGAAAGCTCGATAGAGTCGCTGTAGGTGATTATACTGCCCAAATTCGACAGACGTGCACATAAGCACGCACAGTTTATGGCGCTATAACTTGCAGTTGTACTGGCCTGGCAAGAGTTGCGACGGTGGAGGTCCCCGCAATGCTCAAGAATCTAACTAATGATTGTGACGAGTATTGTTACTGTAATGCAGGCGTGCGAGTGCAGACGAATGATTGAGCAAAATTATTGGACAACGCAAACACCGCCCTAGAGAGTTTTCGTGCCTCCGTTTCAGCAAGACAGAGCTCGTTCGATCTATATACATCCGTTATAAACTTTTGGTAAGTTGTAGGAAAAAGCCGTCGACACTATGCGTGACACTATTACCGCCTAATCAATGAAACACAGTTAAGCCAAGAAAAGCCTTTGTAGTTTTAACTGCAGTGTAACGAGTATGACCTATATTGAAAGGAAGTAATGTGGACAAGAAAGCACCCTTTCCGTCGGTAGTATCGGAACCCACAACTTTTGGCAGTGGTAAAAACAATGGTGTCGACCATTATTTTACCCGTTAATATCAGTAATCCAAATGCAGAAGTGGGCTTTAAATAGTATTTCTAAAGCCAATAGCTTTATATTTCAGTGGACTAACTTAACACATTAACGACGTACGAGCAACGTTTTGCGCACTCACAGCCACGCAACTTCTGCAGCAGTGGCGCGGAGAAATCACCATTGGGGGCGAGCGGCGACAGGCAGCGCCAGATCATCGGTTAGAAAGGCACATTAACCTTTTTTAATGAGTTTGTCACGGATCGCGCCGACATTTATACTCTTTTTGAAGCTTGGTCCCAATAATAAGATTTTTAGGATGACAGGCATTATTCTATGCATGCTTAATTCCCGTGAAGATCGTATTAACGAGACCCACACTATATATGAAAGCCTATACCTGACAAACAATTAAGGTAAAAAGCGCGCACCTTTAGTGATCTCCTCTTTGAAGGCGAGCACAAAGAACAGCATTCCGATGAATACGAGGATGATGGCGGCCGATGAGACGAAGATGCACATCTCGTACATACGCCTGCTCATTTCATACCGCGCCCTGCACGGCACATGAAACAGGCATATATAAGAAAAGTCACGAATCGGCAAACTCTGGTAACCCACTTCGAAGAATAGTTTACTGGCTGACATCCGAACATCACTTACTCTGTTTATCATCAAATTAACGGCTCCTGGTACAGTGATTTTTGACCGTGTGCGTGCGTGCGTGCGTGTGAGCAAGTACAAAAGCGAGCCCATTTACAAAGACATCCCTCAGCGCAACACCGCAACACACGCAGTAAATGACTCATTTTTTAGCAGTCTCACACACGTAAAAGTGTCTCATAAAAAAAAGAAAAAAAAGACTTCCCCATCTCCCGCTAAAGGGAACCATGTGTGGATGCGAAGCAGCGGGGGAGATGGTTATAACTTGAGTGGGAGAAACGTCGCCGCTCTCGTTTCGCGGCAGCGGCCCGGGCGCTCATCGCGGCGCTGCACAGGAGAGAGAATGAGGCGCGCGCGCTCCGTCATTTTCATACCGCGGAACTACCATGGCGCCCCCCAGCGGAGTATGCAGCTGTCGCACCACCTGTCGTGCGCGCCGCTCCGTAGAGGATTCCGAGTCGAGAGAACGGCGGGGACAGTAGGAGAGGAGACTGAGGGGGGAGGGGACGCGCATGCGCTGTGGGGGGTGTAGGACGCGGGCGCCGCTCCGTAGAGTACAGGATTCCTAGAGAAGAGAAAGGGGGTGAGCGTAGGAGAGGAGAGAGAGAGGAGGAGGGGACGCGCATGCGCTGGGGTGGTGTGGGACGCGGGACGGACTAAGCGCACAGCGCAAAGAACAACAGGCTAAGGAACAGCGCAAAGAACAGCAGCACAACATAATTATACTATTGTTACTCATCCTGCAGAAAAGCGAGGTACCCTATGCACAATTCTAAGGCGGTATGTGCACTTTGTTGAAGCGGTGGCTGATGACCATGCAGAATCATGCCTGAGCCGTTTGTAATGGGTTGGAAGCTTTAAACGACCCACTCGTTACGCAATTCGCATTGTGCGACGCCTGGTTGTTATTTTACTCTTCTATCACGCTATATTACAAGTGGTAACGTGATTCAAGCACCGGCGTGGCTCTGTGGCAGAATACTCGACTGCCACGAAGAGGGCCCGGGCGCAAATTCCATCCGACCTTGGATATTTTTTTTTTCTCATTTCGAGCTCCAGCGGTTACGGACACCGGCGGCGGCGGACAGCTACTCCACCAACATCGGCTATTGTTGTGGTCTCACGGCAGTTGTCTCATAAAAACTTCCGTGAGAGGTGGAGTTAGCCAAAAATCAACCTGAACCGATCTGAAGTTTCGGGAATGCGCTAGGAGACCAGACGTTTGGCGAAATTTCCAGTTTGTTTCCGCCTAGTATGTCCATTTTGAACCCAAGACAAATGCCTTATGTTTGTGTCGAACAAGCGTATAGTGTAGATCGCGGGCGTGCGCGCGCGCACATACGCACGCAAAACTTCAGAAAAATATTACGCATCCTGCATTTGATTGTGGGATCAGCACATTTTATATTTTGACCATCGTGGTTGCTTTGAAAACGCGGGTTCAATTCACGACCACAACAGCCGCGTTTCGATGGGGAAACTTTTTTTTCATCTTTTAAATTTGTACCTTAACATACCACACGCACTCCTATAGGAGATCCTATAACATCTACCAGTACGGCGAGTCTTTTCTCTAAGCTGCAAGTGTAATAGACGAATCATACCATTTTCCTAGATGGGTGGGCGGTTTGCGTCACTTGCTAATTGAGGCCATACTTTGAAATTTCCTTCTACTGGGCTCAGCTGTTGAGATGTACACCCGACAGCAAGAGTTTAAGGGACATGAGCTCCACTGCAGATAAGAATTTCTGCTCCGTTAAGGAATGACTTTTTAATGCGACAGCGTTAAAGAGCTCGTTTCGCAGAAGTTCCGGCGTCGGCGTCGGTGTCGGCGTCAGCATGGCGTCGTTGGTTGTGAGCGAAAAATCATATCTTGTCCGTCACCGAAAAAATCGAGAAAGATGCCAATAAAATAAATAATAAAAATTTCCGGACCCAAGTGAGGATCGAAGGCCATCTGCGTGGCAAGCAGGTGTTATACAACAGAGCCACAATATTTGTTGAAACTGGTTTGAAAAAAACATATGAATGACATACGAATGTCATGAATATGACATATGAATGTCATGTAGTGGAAGGAGTCTGCTTAACGCATCGTATATTGCGTGGCCAAAGCGTAGAATCGTGCCAGGCGTCAAAAGATGTGAATTGAGCAACGAGTGGGCGTTTTAAAGGCCCACCCATTACAAAGCGCTCACACATATTTAATCATCATCGGCAGTAGAACTATTAACAAAGTGAACAGCTGCGTAGGTTCGTGTGTTGCCCTTCGGACGCGTAGTGGGCCCTTGGCTGATTCGCAAAAGGAATATTAACAACTGTGGTTGCAATAGGCATTCAATGATAATTTAAAAGGGCCAAGGTTACGCGCGCAGTCGTTCGTTTTCTTACAGCACGGTTTAGGCATGCACCGAGAACAGAAGCAGGCTAGCAGTTCAGAAGGCGATACGCAGGAGGCCCGATTACGCTATCGCGATCTACTCTTGAAGGCGAAGCTCAAGCGTCCTCCAATTGTATCTACCGGGTAACTGTATTGGTGGCAAAACTATTCTAGGCTCGAGCATTTGACTGAAGGCTATGTTTTCACACGAATCAAGAATATAAGTTTATCTCAAATTTCACGTCCCGTAAACTTTTGCTGTTGGGTGTACATCAAGCAGAGCACCAGCGAACACGACCACCTAGACGTTTCGAGAGCCTCAACAGGCCTGCGCATCGCGGTACGCCATACAAATTCGAGTATGGCCATCCACTTTTGTGCTGCGTATCTTTTGGATCAATGGACCAAGAATACGGCTGCAGGAATTACAAGAAGTTACTAAGCTCAGAGAAGTCGCAAATCGAGAATATAAAATATGGAATAAACAATGCTATTAGAACAATACACCAACTAAGAAATTATGAAATATGTTTACAGTAGAAATAAACATTCAAAAAATCAGATGGAAAATTTCTGTTAGCGAAATCAATATGAAACAAAGAAAAAAACTTAGCAGTAATCGAGTTAACTGTCGCAATTAAAAAATGTCAAACGCAGCAGGGCAGACCCACGCGTGACCTTGTTTAGTATTCGCGAATAACATAAGATCACTGGAATACTGCGTATACTCACTTTGCCACCACGACTTTCTCTTCCCCTTCAGTCACTGCCGCGGGACTATGATTATCGCCGGACATCGCTGGGCTTTGTGAACCGCTGCCAGGCATGGGGCTGGCCGCACCGTCAATGGAGCTAGCGGGGCTAGCAGCACCGCCTGATGTGCCGCTGCCTCAGCTCTTGGTCCCTGCTCAAGGAAGCGTGAGTAACATGATGCAGTCGCCGCTGTGGGCGCGTAAATTGCGATTACTTCACCCGATATGCAGTAAACTTTTGCCCTTTGCTCATCATCTAACGCGGCCAGCGTGGGAGACCTGCGATGTGTATTACGATTATTGACTCTGTTGGACAGGGGTCTCAAGCTCACCTCATCTGGCGGGCCACAGTCATGAAATTCAGTCTCGCAAGGACCGGGACAGTGAAGAAATTTGGAGCGTGACGGGGGAGGGGGGGGGGGGGGGGGGGGTTGAACAAAATGTCAGCTAACGCTGCCAATTGACAGGCATTTACCTTATCTCATTTGTAGGAAATTTCTGAAGGGAATCTGACGTCAGGTATCTTGAAACATATCGATGCCGATTTCCAGAATAACTAAAATCTGGACGACAGTTGTATGAATTATAGAGTTCTTGTTCAACGGTTGCGTTTGAACAAATGATGACCGCATGGGGTGTCTCGAGAAAAAAAAATTGCTGAAGCCAATCATGCCTGTGTAGCTCATCAACATTATTTAACAAAAACGAAAAAAAATATATACATAAAAAAAAATGCCCCCACCTCCCCGAAGGGAAATCGTGAGGAAATGCGAATGCATTTCGCGCGCGCTTCACTCCATTTATATATGGTGGTTGTGGTTCGAAGAAGGAAAAGGCGCCTAATTTCTGCAGGCCGGTCGGGAGCACGGCCCAGCGCCTGTTTTTTTTTTTTTTTCTTTTTCTTTTCTTTTTTTTTTTTTTTTTTTTTATCGCGGTAGCTCCGCTGAGCTCCCGCGATGCGAGCGCGCTCCTCCTCTCCACTTTGCTAGGGGCGAGGATAAGCGCGCGCCCGCAGCTTTTGCTATGGGAGAGAGAGTGAGAGCGGAGAGATAACACCTGCCGGCGCGCGGACACCTCCTCAACCTATCCTCCTCCCCGCGGACAACGCCGGCCAACGCCGGACAACGCCGGACAACGCCGGACAACGCCGGATGCCTGACATAGCCCGACTATGAAATGCGCGGGCCGCTCGCGAGAGGTCAGCGGGCCGCGTGTTTGAGACCCCTGCTGCGGGGCATCGGTGGTGAAGCGTGCTGCCTGTGTTGATTATAGGAAACGTTAAAATATATTTTTATATAAATTTCGTGAAATCATTTTCATTACCAATATATTTGAATATCGGATCTGGTTATTACACTCTATTTTCCCCACAGGCAATGATACATGTCTCGAGCCTCGTTGCTTTCGTAATTTTGAGGCATTAAGTTGCGCGTGCTGATTGTGCGCTAGAGAAGAAAGGTCCGTTCCTCGAACCAGAATGAATTCCGACAATAAATCTTTGTATGTCTTGCTATTGACCACGTCAAACACATATGAAACCAACGAGCGTAACATATTTACCTTGCACATCACAGGAATTGAACAGGCATTTTGTGATGCTCAGTAGATAGCGAGGTATTTTAACTGTTCACGAAACGCCGCCTGAGTATTTCATTTAATACAACCTGCACGCGTAATTGTAGCATTTTGTTATGCTCTTAATTTTCAGATGTGAGAGCATTTCAGTGCAGTAGATGAGAAAGTTTATTTTTTCAATAGCCATTTTATTTGAGTGTAACTTTGTCTGTATAAATAGCGTTAGCGCTTCGATTATTGTCTGGCTTTTTGTCGCTCTGGCATGTATTTCATTATGGTAGGGCTTCAAGCGCACTCAAGCTACACTTTTTGTGGCTTTTACTCTGTGGTGATTTCTATTACCTTGTTGGTCGAGAACAATAAAGGCAGTTTTCCATTCAACCGTAAGATATTTGAACTAGCTCATGCAGCTTCACTGTCTTTGATGAATCTATTTTTATATTTAACATGGGGAATCGATCACGTTTACGTAATTTTATTAGTGCTATTCACGGAACATTGGTAGAGTATTGGAATTCCCGAAGTAGGAACTGTCAAAGAGCTTTCCTAGGAGGGAATGAATCTAGACAAATGCGATTGTGGCAAACAGTGCGGAAGCTGCCCATAACATATCGCGCGTGTTCATTACCAAGAGTGAGAAAAAACGACAAAATAGAACCCTTGGAAAAAGCAATGCGCACAAGCATCATATAGCTAAACAAAATAAATTTAAAAAGAGAATAGAAAACAATGCATCACGTACTTGAACTACTCATCATACAATATGCTTATTAACGCTTATTATACACATTAAACAATTCGAGTCCAATAATGTGGCAATGAAATTCTCCTTACCTAAGACCTTCAAGGGTTGTAACCTGAAAGAACTTGATATCAGATGTGATTTAATACTGTGATAATATGCCTGAAGACGTGGCATTGCCAACTTCCCACAATTGGTTCGAACTCTAGCAAGGAGTAGACTGCGTTGAACTAAAAATCCTGGGTTAATAGCATTAATGAGGATACTAAAATTAAAACAAGCATCACCTAGCTTTTTCTTTACGAGGCGAAGCATGTTTAGTTACACCTTACGACTACGCAAAATGTGCGAAATTGAAAATTTCAGCAACCAGAAGGTGGAACCATAGCAAGGTGTAAACGGCTGAAATGTTATTAATCGTAATGCCTGCTTTTGTAAGACTCCTTCTGGCTGTTGCGTGTGCTTGGAATATACATTAACCAAGGACGGCAGGTAGCACGAAATGCGGCTGTGTGAATATGCGTAAAACAGAAGCGAGAATGCATTGTTGAAGTACGAATGCGTTTTGACAATGATCTGGACAGCAGGGTTGTGCTGCACAGGGCTGGGCAGTATCGAAGATACATGAATCTTAGATACTATCCTTAGATACTCTTTAGGTACCTCGTATCTGTGTCGCGATAGGTCCCACAAGACGAGTATCTGTATCTGTATTTCCGACACATTCAATAATGTATCGTGTATCCTAAGATTCAGGATACTGCTATCGCAACACTACCGTGCGAAACAATAATCGCTTAACTCCGCTTCTCAAGCTGGTACTGGTACCACTAAACCACCTGAATAAAACTAAGGGCCGGGACATCATTTTTTATCTTTCCGCCAGAGTCCACTAGTGACGGCAGGCTATGAGGTGAGCGCGTTTCTTTTGGTGGAGCAGAGCGACATGACAGCGCTCACGCTGTCTCAACAGAAAGAAGCGTACGAACACAGACCCACGTGTCTTTTGTTTTCCCAATGTTTTAAGTTGTGTCAGTGCCATGACAGTTACCCTTAGCCGCTTACACGGTCTTGCACCGTGGCCACTTACTAGCGCCGCGTACCACAATGCGTGCGGCGATGATCGCGCAAGTTCGGATGCCACTCTTGAAGTTTCATTTGAGTTTACTGTTCGGCCAAGGCGATTTGGGAAATAAATATGTAATTATGTGGGCGTGCATTGAGTATACAGGACCAAACATTCTGCTTACTGCTTAGTAAAATGGGGAAATTGGGTTTGCATTATAATAATTCAAATAATTTAGAGCCATCTTAAAGACTTAAAAAAGGGGATTCGAGAAACATTGTCATGCCAAATGGTCAGTTTTTCTCATGATTGTCCCAAAGAGCCATTTCGGGCAATGTTCTATATAGCCACTGAAAATTTTAATTATCTTACCTTAAAGGGACCGACAACTGATTTTTCTCGACCCATTTTTTTACGGCGCGACAGAAAGCTCACCCTTCGTAGTGTTTGTAGCTGCAGTAGTTAATCCGAAAAGCACGTAGTTATCTTACAAACAGTATTTTTTCCATCTGAAAGGCTCTAAACACACATGTACCTTTCCTCCAGCAACGCTGAGAATTGATAGCGATGCCGCCAGCCCTTCTGGCGATGTGTGAATGCTGTCGTCGTTCTGCTTTCGCAGGAGTTCCTGTAACAGTGCTTATCCACCTTTATTTTGAGCTTTTCAACTATTTTTGAAAATAACAAGCTGCTACAATGAGATGATGTGGCGTTATACACCTTCCCTGCATTTATACAGCGTTGTGTGCGCCTGCGCCCAAGGTTGCCTGCGCCTGTGTCATGGGGGGGTTTGTCCCGGCGTCGTTACTCTCTCAATGCACGAGCCAAGCCAAGTCACTGAAAACGTCACTACGCATATGCACGGCCGCGCCGAGTAGCAGTGCGCGTCATTTCTGAGACGAAGTATAGGTAGAAAAATTATGTCGCTCAAAAATCTTAGCGACCTGCAAACTGCGTGCACGGTTGCATGAGCACGCTGAAAAGTTGCTCAAGACGCGCTGACGAGCATGGTATCATTACGTCACGCGAAGGCAGCGCCGCTTTAATGCATGCTACTAACGCAGGCCTATGTGTACATTTTTATGTAGTAATATATTTTAATATAAAGAAACGAACAATATTTCAGTACCAACAAAAAAGATCCTCAACCGTCTACAGCAATCAACGGTCACGTGACAAGGTACATCGATTCGTTGATGTATTTGCCACCAGAGGCCGCCAAAGGTCATTTTTCGCGTCTTTCGATGAAGAAATAAAAATATAAATCTACCTCTCACGGCAAAAACAGGGTTGGTTTGAGTCAGTGCGACGCACAATCTTTCCATCAGTGGAGTCATCTCAGTTCATGTTCTGGGCAGTTGTCGGTCCCTTTAACAGGAAAGTTGACGATACTTCATGCTTAATTGTCATAGCCGTTGATGGTGCCGCCTGTATCGTCTTTCTATACTTTTTCACTATGAATGTTTAATACCGAACGGCTTTTCTATTATTGTTATATCTGTATTCCTTTCGCAGGCCTCCCTATTTATTTTTTTTTGTTACTATTACTAATCGCCAGGTAATAGGAGCTACAGGTGGCAATAGCGTGAATAGCGGCAGTGTACTGCAACGATTTGTGCAACTATACAGCCACGCGCTAATATATTTTATTTTGGTGTGCTCGGGTTCAAGCCGCCAAAAACTGTTAGCACCGCTCGGCGAAAGAGCGCCGCAATGTTTCGGAATCTTCGAGATTGTCTCAGATTGTTCTGTTAAGATTACGCGCGAATCGCGACCGCGGTGGCTGCATTTCGACGGAGGCGAAACGCTAGAGGCGCCTCATGTCTCACTTTTAAATGCGAATGGATTTCTTAGTCGGCCTATGTCAGGCGGCGTTGTCCGCGGCGGTGTCCGCGCGCCGGCAGGTGTTATCTCTCCGCTCTCACTCCCTCTCCCATAGCAACAGCTGCGGGCGCGCGCGCTTATCCTCGCCCCTAGCAACCGGAGCATGTGGTGCGAGAGAGTGTAGGAGAGGGTAGGTGCAGTGCTTGGCCGCTCCAATTCTCTCGCCGTTCGCTCTCTCTCCTCCCTGCGCCCCACTCTCCCGTCCGCTCGCGCCTCACTCTCGACCGTTCGCTGGCTGGGCGCCTCTCAAGGCGATGGCAGAAGTCGGTGAAGGCGAATTTACGCCATTAAAATTACTACGCCGTGTAGGCGCAAGAAATGCATTCGCATTTCCTCACGATTCCCTTCGGGGAGGTGGGGGGCATTTTTTTTTTTTTAGCTCACAAAAGTATAAGGACGAAAAGCGATGCGGACACGTCGCTTTTCGTCCTTGTCCTTTTGTGCGCTAAAAAGTGAGACATGAATTACCAAGTAATGCAAATGAGTTCTGCGGAAACCCGCAAGGTGGCGGGTTTCCTTGTGGCTTCGTGCTACAAACGGGTGGTTGTCAATTTTCCCTTTCATGAATTACCAACATGCCCAAGCATACGCTCTTTCATGATAGAGGCGCCTGCCCTTAGATTTAGGTGCATGTTAAAGAACACCGGATGGTCAATATTTTCCGGAGCATTCCACTATACTGCGTATCATATCGTGGTTTTGGGACGTAAAACCCCGACAATTATTATTAAGCTTAGTACGTCAGTACTCCAATTCATTTCGGGGCTTACGCGAGCACCAGCGATAACGCCATAAGGTGCGATCACTGATGTATAAAACAAGACGCCTTCCGCCGATGATCAGATTACCGACGGCCAGCAACTTTATTGCCGCTTTCAGTGTGCGCTTTGCTTGTATACTTTGAGTTAGTTATCTGGACACAAGTTAGCCCAATAAAGAGTTTCGTCTCTATAGCAGAGTGCCGTTTTCTTCATAGTCACCCCGACGTCACAATACAATAGGTGTAAAGCTTTTCTGGTGTGCACATGTTCTCTCGTTGAAGCAAAATTTATTGTACATTAGTAAGTACACAGATAACGAACGCTTTACGCCAGACAGATAAGAATCTGAAAGGTAATGACAGTAATACAATAGGTGTAAAGCGTTTCTGGTGTGCACATGTTCTCTCGTTGAGGGGTGTACATGTTCTCTCGTTGAAGCAAAATTTATTGTACATTAGTAATTACACAGATAACGAACGCTTTACGCCAGACAGATAAGAATCTGAAACGCAATAACAGTTTTATGTGATCTACGCATACACAATGCTTCCCAAAAAAGAAATCATGCGAAGGCCTTTTATTGCAGGTCTTGTGGTCAGATGACAACCCGCTAGCTTGTGATTAAGCTGAGCAGCGACTTCATCAATTACAAAAATCACAAGCAATAACCGCGGTGTATAAAGAGCTGTCCTCTTAAGTTGCTAAAACAAACCGCAATAAGTTCTTCCGGAAGTAAACTAATGTACTTTGAGCAAGAAAGAGAAAACTTTTGAGATACTAACAGAGATTTTATTAAAATACAATGAAATTGGTCACACATTTAAGCAATTTTCAAGCAGACCTTTTCATGCATGGGCGTTCGCTACTACATTATGCGGGTCTATAACAACAAGTTCGCGAATGTATCGAAGTATCGTAAGATACAATTGGCAAGTATCGTATCGGATACAATTGTTGCGGTAGTACCTTGTATCTGTATCTTCAGTACTTCTTGCCTGAGTGTCTTGTATCGTTTCGCGATACAGTTTCAAAGTATCATTGCCCAGCCCTGGTTGTGCATAGCGACGGAAATTGAGGTGCTCATCTAAAGTTGCACCTAAAGAGATTGTTGATTCTAGTCTCATTACTAGGATTATGTGATCACTCAGTGACACTAAGAAGTCGTTAATGAATGACGTTTTCAGGTTAATGATATTGTCACGTCGCTTTAATAGTCCAGACGGGGTTTATTAGATGTAGACGTATTTAATAGTCCAGACGGGGTTTATTAGACGCGTCGCTTGGGCGAGCTAGCTCTCGAGAGGGAATAGCGTGCGCACTTCATTTGTGGCCTGTGCCTCTGCGTATGCATATCACCCACTACTGCAGGTAGCATTATTCCCCTCCTCCGCGAGAAAACAGCATCGCCTCGATGCTGCAACGTAGGTGTAAGAAAAAAAAGAGAATCAAGCAACTTAGACAGCGCGAAAGGACAATGAAGGGCGAAATGCTAAGCGTACGCAGTCAATGAACGATTAGGCGGCGTCAGTAAGCAGCAAAAAAAAAAAAATATAATAATAATACAAATGAACGGCAGGAGAAATTATGAACGCACAAAATAAGGCTTCATGCGCACGACATGAACTATGTCGGAGCTCGGTTGTCTTCGTTGTGTTTGTGTTGACGACCCACTGCCCGGAACCACCTCGTAGTGACGCCGCGTGACGCGGCGTGAGTGACTATACCATAAGCGTTGCTCGTATTCGATGGGCTATTGAGTAATCTGTCTTTTATACACCATATGAGTGAACATTGGCGACCCTGCTTGATTGCGGTCTGGCGCGTTTCTTTTTTTTTTTTTTTGTCATCAGCTTATGGCACGCGTAAATGTTGCGGGGAAAATTTTTTAATAAACATTGTATTAGGCAATGAGTCAAGTAATGAAGGACGCCTTTATTAGTTCATCATCATCAGCCTGTCTACGCCCACTGCAGGGCAACGGCCTCTCCCATGTTTCGCCAATCAACCCGGTCCTGTGTTTTCTGCTGCCACGTTATACCTGCAAACTTCTTAATCTCATCTACCCACCTAATTTTCTGTCTCCCCCCTCACGCGTTTGCCATCTCTTGGAATCCAGTCAGTTACCCTTAATTACCAGCGGTTATCCTGCCTACGCGCTACGTGCCCGGCCCATGTCCATTTCTTCTTATAACTAGTTCATAACCAGTTCATAACTCGTTATAATTAGTTCATAACTTCGGGCAAAAGAGAACCGCACCATTAACTTCGACTGTTTCTCGTCGATCTCTTATTTACCTGAAAATTAACTAGAAAGGTAGGCCACAAATGCCTCGCTATTCTACTTTCTGTATAATAATTAGATAATTAATCGCATCAAATGCATTAGAGAAATCAATAAATTGAGCAATAACTAATAGGTCTCCGTTATAGCTAATTTAACTTTCTCGGTGGATGTAGTAAGTGCAGGTTCTGTCGAGAAACTTCAGTTAGGCGACAAATTATTGTCGTGAAAAAAGAGAGAGAGAGAATGTTAGAATGAAATGCTCACCCACGTTCTCCGAACGCTGCGTTGTACATCTTTCCCGGTGGAGCCATGGCAGGCGGACCAGAGTACATGCCCTTGCGAGTCGCGCTCGTTGCAATGCTCATGGTTGGCCGGATGCGCCTTGGCTTCCGTACGAAACGGCAATTCCAAATGTTTCGAACGAAACTGTCGGACCGAACCGCAGTTTGCAAGTAAATGAAAGCACGATTTGACGAACTCCAATATACACTCTTAATCAGGTACTGGATAAAGTACTCTTAAAGTACTCTTAAAGTATTGGATATAACAAGGAAACAGGACATTTTGTGTCTGGTTTCCTGGATATAGCCGACATTTAACCAAGGACATGATTAAGAGTGTAGGCGACGCATTCTGCCATTGCATACGCCCCGCGCTACCTTGACACACTCTGGTGTACACCAATCTCGACAGTTTTTCGATTCAGTATGCGTACCTCGGGGAAATAATGACTTTCATTTTTTTCGTTCCCGGACGAAATTATGAAAGCCGGTAAATAATTTCTTTAAACCTGGGACGACATGCGTGCATTTTGTTTAGCCCCAACAGGTATGCAACATGTATCGCTAGGTTTGTTATCCTACGCGACGGCACCACGCGCCTCGCGCGAGAAGCTTTGTGTAAGCGCCGTCTGCTTTGACAGGATGCACCAAATTTGTCTGTATTCTTTTTATCGGCGCACAGAAGCACTGCTGGAGCACGCGCACACTATGTCCGTGCGAAGTGTACTGTAATGTTAGTTCACGTCTATTGCCACAACGTTCGCATTTCCAGATCCCTTGTTTACCACGAATGACAACATGTCTACATGTCAACGGCATGCTAGCCACAAAGCACGTGTACGCCAGCGGTCTTTCCGTTATCAATGATGTCACTATGTGTCGTTATATAAATAGGGACCTTATTTTACTTTGAAATGACCTTACTTTACTTTGAAACCTTACTTTGATATGAATAAGAAAGCCGCTTCCCCTGAGTTCTATGCACGATGCTTGTTACATTCCGACACGTATAATTAACACTATGACACATGCGGTCTAGTATGTAGGTACTTATCATATACGAGTAGGTACCTCATACTAGGCTATATGGGACTAAATATACTGCTCTGTTGGTAAATTTTAGAACAGATAAACACCTGAACGGAAGTTTTCTGCAGTCAAAAACACTGTACGGCAGCGACCGTCATAAAACGACCATATCTTTATAAACTGATTAGTACCCTAACGAAATATGCAACTAACACTAATGTCAGGATACACACCGAAGGCATGACGTTTATTATAGGGCAATATCAGAGGATCGTATTTCGTTCACCGGACCATGGTGTCGGAGTGTGCTTGCAAGCACACTCCGACAGAAACCACAAAAACAAGTCAATATTCTGCCGAAGGACAGCTGCGCGGTTGTAACGCTTCAGAATTGATAAGTCGAATGCCGCAACATTCAAGTTGTAAGTCCCAGTTGCATATTGACCACAACACTTCTGAATCTTAATGTTACAGGTATATCAAGTACCAAAACTCTCGGCTTAGTACTAACCTGAAAAATGATCAGTCTTCGGCAGGAGCTAAAGTAGAACAGTCCGTGCCGCACTTCTTCACTCTTCTTCTTCTCCGAACAATAACAGTGATGGTTGGGGTAGTGATGATGACAACTTGACATTAAATACAGTAGAACCTGCCCTCTCAGGTGACCATGAAACAGGCAGATTAAGAAAAAAGTGTCTGAGGTGAAACTTTAGAAGTGTAGTTGTAAATAATTAGTGAAAACAAGTAGAATGCTAATATGGTTAGCTAAACAGTCAATCTGATGTACCCAGCAAACAACACATAAAAAAAAAGGAATTGGCGGCGCATCCAATCACTTTTATATGATTGGTGACGTTAATATGATTAGCAATCCAGCAACGTCTTGCAGCGTTCACTAGCACATATGCTGACACACAAATGTCATTACACATGGCATTTCTAAAGACTCAAGTACAGTTTGATTGATTGATTGATTGATTGATTGAATTAAATAGCTTTAATGGGGTTCTGCGAGACGCGCCTTGGCGCTCTGTGGGCGACTCCCACGTCGGGACCGCCGGGCCAGGCCTGTCACCAGTTGTCTTGCACAACTGTACTTCGCGGCCTGTCCAGTAGGCTCCCGAAAGTACAATTTGATGTCACGCAAGAATCGCAACATGACTCATAATGTCGCTGCGGTCGGTCTCGATTGGGTGCCTATACTTCATCTCACACCTACCGTTCAGCATTACCAAAGCTACGGGGTGTAAGCAAGCTACACCCTTGCGCAGGAAAACACAGTACCAGATATGATTACTTTACAGTTGGCAGGGTTGATACATTTGCGCTTGTTTGGAACGTGTCATGTCAGATAGAAGTGTATATGTTTATTCTTTTTCGCATTGATGTCGTATGCCTTTGATTGCTGTATCCAGTGGCGTAACCAGGAGGTGGCACACCGGGCCCTTGCCCCCCCCCTCCCCCCCCCCCCCCGAATATTTTTTTGTTTTTGCCATGGTGTACAGGGCACAACATGAGGCTCGACCACATCTGCCTGCCCGGCCTCCACTTCAGATCAAGAAGTTGCCCCCCCCCCCCTGAACAAAAATTCTGCCTACGCCCCTGGCTATTCGCAACTTTCAGTGACTATAGGGGGGCGCCACAAGAAATCCATTATGGCTGTCGTTGCGGTGATCACCCGTACGATATATAACGCAACACGTGTCAAACAAGCGCAAACGTGTCGACCCCGTCAATTATGATCTATATGTTTTGCTACGCAAGCGTGTAGCTTGCTTACACCCCGTAGCCATAGGCGAGCGCACGAGGGGGGGCAGAGGGGGCGGCCGCCCCCCTAGTTACCTAAGAGGGGGGGGGGGCGCAAAGTCTGCCCCTTCATTGATTAAATAGGGAGGCGGGGCGCTGTGACGAACCTTCGCGCCCCCTGAAGGGGAACCCTGCGCACGCTTACGCCCGTAGCCGTAGCCTTGGTAGTGCTGAACGGTAGTGGTAAAACGGAGTATAGAGTGCACGGCTACCGGGAACTCCAGTGGTCAGGGAAAGGTGACCAATAGCACATAGTGCAATCAAGGACGGTATATGCATACGAGTGTGCGATAAGCACATTAGCAGTCATGATTCGTTCTTTTTTCTTTTTTTTTATAACGGAGCTGACTGTGGCATACCTCCTTGAGTTGTGTCGATGCCACGTAAACGCAAATCATCTAACATCTAGTCACGTGACTGAAATCGCATCACGTAACAGCTAGTCATCTGGCACGTTCCCGCCAAAACAACGGAACACGTGCGTAGTGCGGGGAACCAATCGAAACCAGAGAACAGCCAAGCTTAGACACATTTAGTATTACTAGTAAAAACTCTGCATCTCTAGCAAAAACTTAGAAGCTAGGTTAAATACTAGCTTCGCTATTGGTTCCGGCGTAGCGCCTCTAGTGGAAGCTGCCCACACTTTTTTTTTTTTCTAATTTCGAAAAACGTCGGTAAACTGTTATGTTTCCATGTCAACGCCAATAATATTTAAGCTGCATTTTGTTGAACTATACGACGCCACAGATGCAGGTAATTAGCTGATAAAGTATGCCTTCTTTCCCCTACTGGTGGCTCTGCTACCTACAAAATAAACATTACTCCACGTGTGTCCACTGTGAACGCGTCGATTGCGAAATTCTTGTAACACGACTAACCATACGGAGACCGGAAATGCCGAGCAAGTTTGTATGCACTGATAGTAATCTGTGCAGAGTTTGCAGTTAAGTGCCAGACACATGGGTCAAGTGGGTTCCGGAAAAAACGTCCCCGGACGAAATGTCCCCGGAAGATACGTCCCCTGAATAAACGTCCCCGGAAAAAAATGTCCCTGGAAAAAAATGTCCCCATTTGCGTTGTCGGAAAAAACGTCCCCACACGGACACCGTCGAAAGTTGCGCCTTCCAGTCGCCAATTATTTATTTCTCAAAGAAAAAAAAAAGATGTGCGCGAAGATTGCAGTTTACTGAAAGATTACTGACGAAGCACCATAATGACATACCAACTGTCCCAACTTATCTGGAGGCAGCAGTTTGGTCGCACCAGCCATAGCCTCCTATATTTTTTCATGCCCGCCGAGTGGCGAGCGGGAGCAAGGCGCTCCGCCCGTACCTTCTAGTTCAAGCGCTCGCCACTACACCGCGCTGCCACCCCATACCCAGTCCCAGAGCAGACGACGCGACTACGCTGTTGCGCGCGTGCTTGCGGAGAGAAACTTGCGTTCGCATTAGAGGTGCAACTGTAAAATAAATGCGCAGGTTGCATTGGTGTTTGTTCATGATGTACAGGGGTGATGGGAAGAAACGCAAACAGTGCGGCGCGATGTTTCCATCCCGCTGTGACCCTGGAGGGAATAAAAAGACGCTAGAATAGTTATTTATCATGCAGGCTACAACCACTCGGAAATGAAATGCGAAACAGCAGAGAATGTAGATGTCGCACTGTTCGCGTTTCTTTCCATCCCCACAGTACATTGAAAGCAAGCAACACGAGACATATTGTGACAACTGGACCTTTCACTTAGGCCCCACAGCTGCGAGATCAAGCTCACAGTTTCAGGGTCTTTCGTGAGTGGCTTTATTTCGAAAACTTTGGCGACGTCTTGTTTGTCTGTCGCTTTCAGGGCGAAATTGGTGAATATTGGGCGAAAGAACTTTGTAAGCAACAGTTTGAGCAAATTTTCTTGGTGCCCTGGATTCGAACACATCAAAGCTTTGTGCTCGCGGAGTATCTCGGCAGCATTGTTCACAGCCTCCTTTAGAGGGTGATGCATACGCCTTCTTCTCGCTAGAAGAACTTCGACGAACTTCTGCAGTGCGTAGAGAACATTTAGAAGTTGTGCGGACGGATACAGAAGTCCACCGCGGTCTTGGTGCTTAATGAGCGAGTCCGATGGTTTCGAGGCGCTTGGCTTTGTTAAGAGCGCGAAGCACTCCTCACATTCGAAGTTTTCTCGTACGGTTCTTGCTAGGTAGCCACCGACCATAGCCAATGCGGCCACATCTGGAGTGGGAAGTAGAGGCCTATCTCGGTTTAGTTGCTCTGTGAGCTCTCTACGTGCATCCGCAGGGAATTCATCGCTGGTTTGCTCCCTTGTGTTTTTCTGTTGCGGTAGCGTTGACAAGCAATCACTCTCTTCTGGTGCCATTATGTTGCTTGTACTCGACGCCGATGCGACACCGGTCTTGAGGGTTTTCTCAATGCCTGTGAGCACGGCGCGGACGTCCGTTTGATCATTTGATCCTGCTGATTTCCTCAGCCAGCCAAAGAACGACTCGATTGGGTCCGATGACATTTTCCTCGTCAAAACGAAGTGAAAAGACATCTCTTCAAGAAGATATCTAATGCACTCAACGTTCGAACGAGTTGTCATCACAAGACCCTCATAAGTCTCTTTGGTTAGGAAGTTCTTCGCCAGGCACTGACTTTTGAGATCGCCCAGGTAGTCTAGGAAGCTTGTCTCCAGCCAGATTAGCCGTTCATCGCCTGCAGATTCAAATTGCTTGCAGTCTGCATTCTTCTGATGTATGTGCTGGGTACAATTACTCACGTCCATGAGCACGAACCAGCGGTGCACGGTGTCCATAAATTGCACCGTCGGTCCGACACCCGCGAAACTTGCGTCGCACGTGTGGCCCGCCTGCTCTTGCAAGACCTTCATTGCAGCTGTCACGGGAGGAGAAAAACTTGCACCGCTCTCTGCACGTTCATTTTTTCCATGTTCGTAGGGAATACGTGCTTTCTCGTCAGAAATCGTACTGGCTTCACAAGGCTGCCTTGCTGCATTTTGTAGAGGCTCTTCAAGTAGTTCGCTGATATTTCGCCGCCTTTTCCGATGTCACGGGACAAAAACTGCGATCGTGCGTTTTTGATGAGGTGGCACTGATCGAATGCAAGGAAAAGCTTTCGATTCGGTTTTCCAGGGTGGTCAATGCAATGTTTGAGGCTTCCGTTGCACAGAAGTTGCATAGCCAAGACATTTATCTTGTGGTTGTCTGTGACAATTCGGACGACGAAAAATCCTATTTCTTCAACTTCCTTGAGAACGTGTCGCATGAGCATGTGCAGCTCACGGCCAGTGCAGTTTCTCGCGAAAAGTACGCCACGGGTATCTTGAACGAAACTGAAAGGCCGTTAAGGACGAAACACAAGAGTGAGTTGGCCAGGACAGGCTCATTTGTTGTTTCTTTGGGGAAGTTGACACCATAGTCCACCTCGCCGATGAAGGCATCTCTTTGCTTGTGATAAAGTAGCCGTTGTTTTACGCGCATTTCGTCAACAATCAAAGAGCATGTCCTCGCTTGCAACGAGGGATGAGAAGCGAGTTCTGCAGACAACCTTTGCTTCACGAGTTCGGTCACGCCAACTTCTCCACGTGATGAGCCCATAAAGCGCTCGAGGGTACTTCGACAGGGAAGTCGAAGAATACCTGTGCTCCTTACGTGTTCGTATGCACGAGTCGAGAGGTTCCGCAAAACCACAGCATGGCGCACTGTCACCTCAGACCACGTTGGTTTCTTCTTCGCGAAATTCTGCACTTGTTCCACTAATATTGACGCAGCCAGGTCTTTCTCTTCCGCTTTCTCCACAACATGCAAGAATGCCGACACATAGCATTCTTCCTTTAGCTTTTGCAGTTCTTGTTTGTAGTAGTCGACGGTGTTCTTGAGCCGCTCAATTCGCGCGTTCAGGTCTCGCTCCTTACGTCTCCACTTTCGTCTGTCTATTGCCGAAACCGAGAATAATGACGACGCCTGCACAGCTCTGTCCACCTGCACGCTGGCAGTGATGCAGCGCTCGCTTGCGCCGCTTTCTGTAGGTAGCGGAAATTCGGTTGCGGTGCAGTCCATCAGTGATAACTCTGGAGAGGCGACATCGACGGAGGGCAATTCATTGAGAGGAAGCGAAGGAGAGTCCAGTTGGGTCTCAAGTGCTCTACGTTTGGGCGGTGGTGTGTTCACTGGCGCAGCTGCCTCGCGTTTTCTCACAGACGCGTCGCTTCTCTCTCTCTTTTTCGGAGGCTGCAGGTACGCAGGATACTCTTCGAAAAATGCTGGGGACAGCGTCTTTCTTGAGCTTGCGAATTTTGCAGCCCTCCTTGAAGTCGGAGGAACCGAAGTGTCGGCTGCATACAGTCGAGTAACACGACGTCGTATTCGGTGTCCAGTCGTCCCGAGAAATGACCTTTAGCCATTTCGCTCGCAGTTCCGGATCGCTTGGTATCTCGTGGAACGATATGCCCGGCGTCCGTTGTTTGCTCGAAGACTTGCAGCGGGGTACGCAGCAGTACGGCATCTTGTCGGGCGCAGGGCGCCCCAACTGATTCCACACTGCAGATAGAAAACCAAATTGGTATGCCAAAAGTAATGCATGAAATATGCACCGTAAATCACGGTTTTTATAGTAGTAAACAATATAGGTTGTAACGGCGCTAGCAACCCCCATGTGGTTCCGTAAAATCGAGTAAACAAACGGTCGCTTCATTCAGTGACACTGAACCTTAACGCTCAGAACGGTGTTTCAACAATAAACGTTCGTTTAATTAATTCATTGTACAATGCTCAAGCAATTAAAATCGACAATTAAAGGCTATGCATTAAACGTACTTCCACTTCAAGCGTTCTGAACTTGTGCTACGATGGCGTAGCGCTGCCTCTTACACTTACATGAGAGCCCACGTTAACATTGGCGGTCGGATTTGCAGCGATATGACGTTCTTATCACGTGGAATTGCTCATACCATTTGTTGTTTTTGAATCTCTACAAGCCGCGTTTTATTCCGCGAGCGCTGTACACATTGATTGCGAGTTCTGTCATGCTTCCCTCATACTTCAAACAAACAAACAAAAAACATAATTAAAACCGTTGCTTCCGCAAGCTTACCTGCGGCAAACACGAAGGACACGGGACAACTTTTGCTTGTAGAGCCACTTTGGTAGGGTACTTCGAGGTGCCTCAACACGTGGTAACGAAGCGAGCGAGCTTATGCTTGGCGCGCTCCGCAACATGTACAGGCAAGAAGTATGGGGTGCGAGCGCCCCTTGCGGAGAAGGCAGGCGTAAATCGAGGAGGAAGGGCGAGGGCGGCGGACGGCCTCCGCCGCTCCACTGCGCGGGCATGAAAAAATATAGGAGGCTATGCACCAGCGCTCTCAAGGTAAGTGTACGCTTTCGGGAGCTCATTCGATACTTGCCCTGTGGTTGACTTAACGGTACTGATTTTGCAGAATGCAGACAATGAAGTCGAACAAAGGAGGCACAAAGCTGTGCCTGGGCGGTTATATGTACACGAGACCAAAAGATACTGCCTCGGGCACCCGCTGGCGTTGTACTAAACGTAATGGATGCAAGGCGCTGGCCATGCATCCGTCATGGCCATGCAGCAGCGTGTGCACAACCTATGTGAGGACTATACTGCCGGGAGGACGAAAGTTTAAGATTTCCTGAGGGCTGTTGGACACACGATTCGGTTTTAATTTCATTCGTTTTCGAGCACACTTTGGCCGAAAATTCGCGAAGTGTCGAATAAAGATTGCACTTTTTCGTCCAGCGAGTTCGCACTTTATTCGTTTCGCGGTTACTTTTCACCTGGGGACTTTTTTTCCTAGACAGCAATGCCAGAGGGGACGTTTCTTCCGGGGACGTTTATTCAGGGGACGTATCTTCCGGGGTCGTATATTCCGGGGACTTTTTTTCCTACACCCGGGTCAAGTAGTTCTTTTTGTTGTGCTTTAACTGCAAATGCTGCATAGTCAACTACTGTGACCAATGAACCATGTCATCACCTATGAAGCACAGCAAGAAAACATGTGGGTTACAGGCAGCAGAAAAACTCTTTATTACAAACAGCTGTACAGGATTAAAAAGAAAAAGAGGAAATTTTAGGCTTTTCCAGCTTTTTTTTCTTTTCTTTTTTTTTGTGTATTTCGAAGTGTATGGGCACACATTCGAAGGAAACTAATTAATGAACAAAAGTAAATGAAAAGAAAACTTGCACGGTATACAGGCACACTACAGTTCAGTTTGCAACACCTGCAGTAAGGTGCGCAGTCACTAAAACAAGCACACGCTACGACAAAAATAGCTCAAACAAACCAAAATATACAAATACAAACTGCCCAGCAGATGTGTATGTTGCACGTAAGCTTGTCCCCACGAAACACACTGATCAGTCCAGTGCCGAAGCATAATGGGATTTTTTTTTTCTTATTTTATCCCACTTATATATATATATTTTTTTTTCACATGGCAGCCAACAAAGCCTATATACAGACATCCTAAAAAAAAAAAATAGTCGCGTGTATACACAGCTATGTACAGTTCAACGCACAGTGAATTGCTGCACGTCTTTCCTCAACCAAACCATGACATCATTCACTCATTCTCCTCCCTTTGTTTTACAATGAACTGTGCTGAACAGTTACTCACAAAGGCCAACCAAATGCCTGCGTCGAAATTGAGTTCATTGAAGAGAAAAAGCACAAATTAGGTATATGCAATGCTCTTTGTAAATGCACTTGCATCAGATGAGGCATCAGGGGGCATGAGGCAGCAGCCAGTTACTCAGGTACAGCCCAGACTGGCACATAAAACCTTAAAAATTCTGTCCGCTTTTTTGCGGAGAAAGCGAAATGAATTACCAACAGTTCCTTGATTGAATTTTGTACACAGACTATAACACGAAGTGTTACTGAAAAAACGCCTGCTCTGCTTGCATTATTCCCAACTTGAGAAGTGTGGTATCCCTTAATTCAAGTCAACTTACCTGCTGGTTTTAAGTGTTTTGCTAAGGAAGATGACAGGCAAGAACTTTTCTTGCGGGAATCAAGCTTCCGGAGGTAAGGCGTAACCAGCTGCTGTCCCATACTCTTTTGTCTAAAAGACACCGCACCCTCGAGCAACAAATAACTAAAAGAATAATCCGAATGAGCTTACTAGAGGCGGGCTTCGTAGCAAGGTAGCTTTTGCCTTGCATGGAGTTCGCCGAGCAAGAAAACAAGAGAGACGGTACCTTTCATTATCTGCATTAATTTACCTAATCCATGCATGAATGTCGCTTTACGGGCAAAACTTCTAGCTATGAACCAGCATGTAGAAAATAAGTGCCCTTCAGGAAAAGGGGCTGGCCTTGTGAATAACGGAGTCCCATCCGCAATGAAGAACTGTCAACATCTACCGTGCATGCATATTCCAACTGGCCCGCGCATGGCAAGCATAGTTCAGAATGCGAAAAGGAGAAAGGCTGTACAGCAAGGATTCTTCATCTACATTCAGCGTCACCTACGGCTCTATTTTTGTGTAGCACAACCATGCACGTTATTTATAGTTGTATGTATAGCAGCAACGAGTAAATATCACAACACTTTCTTCCAAGACATTCACAAAGAGACTACAGCTTTTTTTTTGTTTTTTTTTTGCTTGTTTTCCCATCTTTTCTGTAAAAGTACCCGCCTACCATGAAATCGTGCTGCTTCCGTAAGCATCAAGCTATGTCATGAAATGGCTTACACACACAAGGCCATCACACACAGACATGAGAAACACACCTCTGGTGACCTCCACAGTAAAATCATAATGGGGATGTGTAACGTTAAAAAACAATAAAAGCGCAACAAAAAAACAACTATAAGTGACCCACTGATTTGTAACTACAGGAACGACTGCTCTATCGGGCTTATGGAGCACTTGCACACAAAGCTACCTACGATGTACAGAAGGCTAGTGTGAACTAAAGTACAGCCTAACAAACATCATCCTAAAGCCTTTACGAGAAACAATGGCAAGTTCAAGAAGAACTTCGCAACATAGGAACACCACTACCAGTACAGAGTACACAGCTTTTCTACAAACTTTTTCAAGATGCCACGCTACAATAGCCCGTTACGGTCCGCCTACACAGAAATGGAACTCCGTCCCCAAGGCATCAATTGCTGGGGTGTGTCACGCAGCCAAATGCACCAGTGGCAAGACTGTTTTAAAATGGAAAACAGGTCTACCACGGCAATTAGCTCATCGGTACACGTAACTCACACATCATATAGAAATGAAAAGCAGGCACACTATACGGTACATTTCACCGTTTGCACACTTTGGTATTTCCGCTACACAACCATTCCGAAACCACATACGCCCGTCAGCCAAAGCATGCAGTGGACAAGAGTAGTGGCATGAAAGAATGATAGAAAAGGCTCAAGGTTCCCCAAGAGTAACTTTCTTTTTTTTTCTCACTTTTTTTGCTCGATACATGATGATGTAGATACAAGAGCGCTAATAATATACAACGCAATGTCTTCCATCAGCCCCAAACGTTTGTCTGGTGTCTCTTGCTCTGGCAACTCCTCCTGAAGCGCACTCGGAGCAATATTCCCGAACCACAACTCGGCTTACGACGCTGCGAGCGTCATTCGTAAATGAACTTGGTCTCTCTCTTTTCAAGTGTTATACGTAATGGCGAAAAAAAAAGAGAAAAAAAATCTCCCTGCACTGACGGTATAAGCAGGGTTCACCCAACTGTCACACGAAAAAACGACAGCCTGGAAAGCCTTTGTAATATCTCTCATTCGAGGCAACGCTGCAAGCCACTGGAAAAGCTCACTATATCCCCAGGTGCATTATACTTCTTCCCTTGCCAGCTTGTCTGTATTCTTGGCAAGTGCTTTCAAGAACATGCATACATGCACCCCACACGCATTCACGTAAACCCGAGCCACAGAATGGCCAGGATTGTCATGACACACTACAATGCTCTGCCAAGCCTCTAGCTACTAACTACTTATGGTGTGCGTCCTATAAAAACATTTGTTACAATTAGCATGCCATGCAGAATTGGGGCACGAAGGATAAACAGTTGAGAAAAACCAAGTGTGCAAACTGTTTTGATGCCATTCCTATGAGACACACGATTATTGCCAATACCATCGTATGCCTCGATAGAGGAAGTGTACCGCGGCAGCATGATAAAACGAGGAAACACAAAAACGTTATTTCTGACAAACGAGCTCACTAAACATGGCAATACCTTCCACACCACATCCTCATTTCAGTCACAGATCCGACAGTGCCAAAAGCCATGAGGTTCTGCCGAACAGCTTGGAGCTGCTCAAAAAGGCTACGAAACGAGCCGACAAAAAAAGAACTGCCTGAAAGCTTGTGGCCCTTAAAATGCTGCAATCACAATGCAACGTGGCATCAACATAAAAAATGTGAGCATGTGCCTTAAGCTCCAAACAGAAGCGTGAAGTGCTCCCATTTTAAAAAAATGTCATAATGAACATATCAGGCATAAAAAGGCAAGGTCTAGTTGTTGCAAAAGATTAAAGGCCCACTGCAGCATGAACGGTACATGTGAAAGAAGCTTCGGTTCAGGTACTTGGTCTTAAATGTGGAATATATTTTTTTAAACTCGAAGGGGGCAACAATGTTTAGACGTAACAGCGTTCTTATAATGTTCATATTGGCATTCATTCGTCGGGAAAACCAATCGCCAGCAGCAAGCGTCCGAGGAAAAACGGTCAAGTTGAGACACGGTGAAACGCGACGAGTGGCAAAAGGGTGACGTCCACTGGCACATCAGGTAATTAGCAGAACAAACACTTCACCGCACAACTTCTCTCCTCATGGCTTTTGGCCTGAAACCCAAGCGGGTCAACTGTCAATTTTTTTTTTTAGGGTAATCCACTCTCAATCCTCACTCAGGCAATCTGACTAGTCACCGACACAGCAGCGGGGAAATCGACATCTTCAAGCACCGCCTACGGTTACCTTGGTCCACAATCTACGTTCTTCAAGGGGGAAAAAAAAAACTATGCTCTCTTTGAGGTCTGCTCTTGTCCCGTAGCAATAACCACCACCTGCCTTTTAAGAGCATGCAGTCTTCCACTTTTATTTTTGTTTCTCGGGAGAGGCTGGGGGGGGCGGGCTGAGGCAGTGTTAGTCAAACCTCAATACAAGGAAGAAGCATCCGATATGAAAATGGCCACGTTATATGCTTAAAATTTGTAACAAACATATGTATATCGTTACATTGTATTCGTGGAAAGACCATAACCAAATATTCATTATATCTGCATTTGTAGCATTGAAGTTTGACTGAATCCATAATGGTACACGTCACTGACACAAACGCCAAGCACTATCAACACAGAGTGTTAGAAAGTGAGAGGTGGGCGATTACTTCTACATGACAAAAGCATGTTTCAAAGGGTGCAACACTTTTTTTTTTTCCACAGAATGTCGTGAATTGCACGATGCGATCCGCCTCTTTGCCGCGTGTGGGTAAGGGTTTTTTTATATCACAACTTCTTTAAAACAGCTCTCTCTCGGGTCTGAGAAAACTTGGGCGTGGTAAATAAATTAGGAGGGGGGGGGAGGGAGGGGTTGGCTCCGAGATGGAAGCCAGTGAGAAGACAAGGTGCTGGGGGGGTGGTGGTGGTAAACCAGAGAACACACATGCCTCGCATGTGCAGCTATGACATGGTAGCCACGGCATTTGTTACACACCCACTTTCTACTATTGCAGCAAGGCCTAACAGCGGTATCAGGCACCAACAGAGAGAGTCGGTACTTTGCAAACTATCTGATTGCAAAGTACATGCTGAGAACGGCTGAAAGGCAAAATGAACCAAGTGTTGCAAACGAACAACCGTGGGATTGAGTTGAGGAAAAGGCTTCCTGTAAGAATAGAGGATATGAAAAGTGTAATTGGCGCATACAGTGGCTAGGCAGGCAGATGTGCTTGTTTGCACGTTAACTGGCGGAACCAGCTTGCCCATATTAAGCGTGCTAGTTAGTAAAATTTGTTATTTCAGCTCGGCAACAAAAGCGGGAGGCCAACAGGTGTTCGCAGAAGTTGTACATGTGTTCGATGACATCCTTATAGTAGCATTACCAGGAAAAGTTGCTTAGTTGCCAACACCTTAGGTGAGCAGCTCTTGCACAACTTTTAGACGTCCTGTACAGCAAACGCAGAAAGTGAGAAAGAAAAAGTGGCTCTCGCCCGTTTGTGGCACCTTTTTATTTTGTCGGGGATCTCACGACCGCAACAATACGGTGCAGCAAATGGGATCTAAGGCTGGCATGCCACAGAAATAAAGGAACCACCGAAGCGTAAAAGAAACTGATTGTTGCGCAGCAAATATTTTTTTTTTCGTTTTTTTTAGCTAAGATGACAAATGAAGAATGCAGAAATGACAAAGGAAAAGTCACGGATGAGTCGTGAGTGAGTAGTGGCTTTGCCAAAGTCCACGAAGAAAAGCTCTGCTCTTGTAACAATGAAAATAGTCATCGAAAAAAAAAAACACAGAGGAAGCTTGGAGGGCGACGATGAAACTAATGAAGAAATGAACAAGGTCGCTAAAGTCCATCCATAGCCACCATCATCAGGCACAGCACTTGTCAGGGCAGGCAGAAGCAGCACAAACGCACCACAACGTCACACAAGGAGGGGCTGACACAAGGGAGGGTGCTCTGAGGAACGGTGCACACTACTTCCTCAACAGGTGGAGTCGTAGGCGCACACGAGGCCTTCGCTCTGGAGTACGTAGAGCCGCTTCTCCACTGCGTCCTTGTCTGTAATTCAAGACAAAGCATGCAGCTTGGGTTATGTTAACGAGTTTTCCAGTCACACCATAAAATAACGAACATCTATTAACAGATTACAAATTTGGCTTGTCTACCACTTTTGAACCAAGTATTCTATCGGCTATTACAAAACCAAAAATACACCGTTCCAGACAAAAAAAAAAAAAAAAAAGAATGAAGCAGACTCTCATTAAACAAAACTGACGGGACCTGGGAAGTATGTTCCGTTTAACAGAGTTCCGTTAAATGAGAGATGAACAGGGTGCAGAATTCAAGTTCAGCAGACTCTCATTAAATTGAATATGAAGGGACCAGGAAACCATGTTTCACTTAGCAGGAGTTCCGTTTACTCAGAGATGAACAGGTACGCCGAATTCAAGACTGTGCACTTTCATTAAATGCAACCTGAAGGAACCAGGGCAATACAGTAGACCCACAGTAAACGGAAATCTGTTAAGGGGGGGACACCCCACTTGAAAAAATGTTTTTTATTTCTTGATCAATTTTGATTAAACTTGGTGCATTTATGTATATTTGTGTGGTGATTTCATATATGCAATTATTTTTCTCGTATAAAGTGTAGTTTTTAAAATACAAAATATTTCATGTGCCTATTGGGGAGCAAGTTTTTTTCGAAACTAAGAGAGTTACCAAATAAATCAGCACATCACAATAATCTGGAATCAAAGCTGATTGCAGTGCAACAAAAATGGATGTTTTAAACCCATTAGAAGAAAAGTTATCGCATGTTGAACATTTGCCAGTGAAATCCCAGCTTGAAATTGACTCACTCACAAATGCTGAACGTACCGTAACTTTTGTTCAAATGGATTTAAAACATCCATTCTTGTGGCACTGCACACAGCTCTGATTTCAGTTTATTGTGATATGCTGAATTACATTGTAGCTCTCTTAGTTTAGGAAAAAAAACTTGCTCCCCAAGAGGCACAGGAAATATTTTGTGTTTTAAAAACTACACATTATACGAGAAAAACAATTGCATATTTGAAATCAGCACACAAATATACATAAACTCACGAAGTTTCATCAAAATCGGTTTAGAAATAAAAAACTTTTTTTAAGGGGAGATGCGAGTCGGAAAAAAAAGTTGCGTTAATCTGTAGCCTAGGGCAATGAAATTTTTGCTTTATATATAGGCTTTTATGCTGATTTCTTTGAAATATGTAATTGGTTTTACAGTAAGTTGTACAGTTTTCGTTTTGCGCCAGGACAATGTAAGGTATAGTTCGTTTTGTACAAACATTTTTATGCCACTAAACTTTTACGGTTCTGAGCCGTTAATGGCATATTGCTCCACATTAACTCTAGAATGCAAATAACTATCAAGAAAGTGCTTATAAAACATTTTGATGGTCAAGAAAAATTGTAATGCGAGAATTCTTAAAATCCTCAACCCATACTAATTGCTTACTTTAAGTTAATAATAATTATACAGGCGATATCAAGTTTTCAAGAAGATACTTGCACCCTTCACATGTTAAGGAATGTATGGGCAAAATTTCATCCCGATCGGGCTATCAGAAGTACCAAAAACATGATGTACAAACTCAAGAAGTTGCCCAAAAATGGATCTTGAGAAAAAGCGCATTTTAAAGATATAAGTGAAAGCTCATCTGTACAGAAAAGTATGTTATTTAAGATGATTTATCCCATCATGAGAGCTTGGCAATCATGGTTATTTTGAGCATGTGGCTTTAGTGAACCCCTCATGAGAAATGCAATGGCAAGCAGCCAGGTGACAATTTCCGGAGGCTCTAGAAAATGAGCACTTTTTCGTTTTTTAGTAGCCACCTTGTGCTCTTTAAAAGTGATTTTAACCTACTTCGAGTTTAATTACAATCTACAGTTTTTTTGTCGTGAAAGTAGAGAAACTGAACTTGTTAAAGCAAATAAAAACGAAAAATACGTAATTTTGGAAAAAAAAAAGCTTGCGTTTTTCGACTCGCATCTTCCCTTAAGAGCAGTGTCTCCCCTTAACTGGAACTGCTGCTTAAATGGAACAACTGCCTCTGATATGATTGGTTTCAGGCTTGTATTCTGCACCTCTGTTCATCGCTAACTAAACGAAACTCCTGTTAAATGGTACATACTTTTCCGGTTCCTTCATGTTCCGTTTAATGGGAGTATATTGTATGTTCCATTTAACAGGAGTTCCGTTTACAGAAAGATGAACAGGTGAGCAGAATTCTAGTACAGCAGACTCTCATTAAATTGAATACGAAGGGACCAGGCACATATGTTCCGTTTAACAGGAGTTCCGTTTACTTAGACATGAACAGGTATGGAGAATTAAATGGACCTTTAACTCTTTCGTTACCGCATGAAAATGGCCATTTTTTATAGGTCTGAGAAAGAAATTTATTGCTAGTATAAATAATGCTCTAGGTAACATTGCAGCACACCAAATTGTGCATAATGAATTGCTCTTTATAGATAACACAAGTTTCAAAACAAAAAAGATGTTACAAAACTTATAGAAAATCTGAAATCTACCACTTTTGCAGGAACTTGAGAAAAACAGCACAAACAAAACACAATATCTACAAAAATGTTACGAACAAACAAAATTCAAAATATACATTTTGAAGAGAAATGATCTAGGAATATTCTAAAAGAAAAATAAACAATCTGCATAAAGCCATTTTTCACACAGATCAAAAATACACAGCTGAGGATGGCCCGGGCTGGCTCAAGCATCGTCGCTGTCAGCGCTTGAAGATGAGCTGGTGTTGTCTTTGGACTCATAGCTCGACTCAGCTTCACTAAATTCGTGAGCGGGTTGAGCACGCGAGCGGAGGAACGTTTTTCCCGCGACGGAGCCCCGCGGGCTTGACGACATCATGGGGAGCGGCCGCGCGCGCCGACGCTTAACGCCCGATGCGCCCCTCTCGCGTAGATAAAGAGAAACGAAACCAAAACTGCTGCAAACTGGCTAAAAAGGCCAGATCAACAAGTTAGAGACGTGACGGACCTTCAGAAACGAGCTGTATTTGAATAATATTGCGCAAACTCGGGAGCAAAGCTCGCTAGTGAGTAGCAGGTGTCGTTTTCATGTAATTATCACAGCCAAAATTATTACCTCGCAAAACTGACGACACAATTTGATAATTGACTTCTTAGGAATCGTTTGATACCAAAATGTTGATAATAACGGAGCACAAACATGAGCAGCGCATTTTTTTTCCCGAGTGTGGCAGCCACGCCCGCTTTTCCAGTAACACATGCGCATTCGTTCGCGAAAAACTCCGTCAAAAATCGCAGCGTCGTCAGAGCGGGAAAATTTAAACGGATTGTAGAAGAGCAGTCCCAGAACTAAATGCGAGATGCTGCAGCATGCACGGGAAAAATTTTTAACGCGTCGAAATCGGCAGTTTTTTTCGTCGATCACCGGTGATCGATTTGAATAGGCGTGGGTAACGAAAGAGTTAAGGGACCAGGGAAGTGTGTTCTGTTTAACAGGAGTTCCGTTTATATAACAATGAACAGGTATGCAACTTCAAGTACAGCAGCCTTTCATTAAATGGAATGTGAAGGGACCAGGGAAATAATATTCTGCTTAACAGGAGTTCCGTTAACAGAAAGATGAACAGGCATGCAAATTCAAGTACAGCAGCCTCTCATTAAATGAAATGTGAAGGGACCAGGGAAATAATATTCTGCTTAACAGGAGTTCCGTTTACAGAAAGATGAACAGGTATGCAGAATTCAAGTACAGCAGACTCTCATTGAATTGAATATGAAGGGACCAGGGAAATATGTTCTGTTTAACAGCAGTTCCGTTTACTTAGAGATGAACTGGTATGGAGAAATAAATGGAACTTGAAGGAACCAGGGAAGTGTGTTCCGTTTAACAGGAGTTCCCCGTTTACAGAAAGATGAAAAGGTATGCAGAATTCAAGTACAGCAGACTCTCATAAAATGGAATGTGAAGGGACGAGGAAAATGTTCCGTTTAACAGGGGTTGCATTTACTAAGAGATGAACAGGGTTGCAGAATTCGATAATGAAATCAATCATATTAGCAGCAGTTCTTCTATTTAAGCAGCAGTTTCGTTTAAGAGGTATCCATTTACTGAGAGTCTATTAAAAGCAATTTGGCTTAACAAGGCACTTGAATGATTGGAGTCTCCGAATATGACCTGCCTAATGCCAGTGACTGTACAATAAAGAATGCTACAGGTGCTTAGAAAAGGGCACAGAGATATCCTACTGAGGACATCATAACCTCATCAATATGTTAAAAAAAAAATCGCAAGACAAAACATACTATCCAGGAAAACGCATAATCCAAATTCACTGAACATTGCGCAGTTTCATGTGATAACGTCATGAATGTTGGCAAAAAAGAAATCTTACTAAATGGGAGTGTATCAATGAGGTTGTATTGTAGAGACGTGAAGCGAAACTCATATCCAGCCTCAGGTACTACAATGAGGCATTTTAAATTACCAGCAACTTTCTGGGGTGTTCCAGTTTAGTCTTATAGGATTCTGGATTCATACTCCAAATAGCTCAGTAGGGCAGACACGTACTATGTTGTGCTGAGAAGGGAGCAAAGCAAATCACTCACATCGGTTGAGCAATGCCCTGTCGTCGTCATTTTCCACTTGCTGTGCCAAACTGTGCAACAAGATCTGGGCCGTCTGGTAGCGCCGAAAGCACTGCACAGTGCAAAGAAAACACCACATATCCATTAGAACTTACTCTAGCTATTGTATGTGCCCTGACAACAAGCTAGCAAATAGAGCTGCACAAAAAAGTCACAGTTTCACCGCAAGGGTGAAGCAATGAATGCGATAGCAAAAAATTGTAATGTTATACGAAGTGAGGCTGGCAGCTAACTCTTTTTGGATCCGATCTCACCCAACTCTAGAAAACGCTTGTTTAAGAGAATTCTCTTGGCGTTGAGAGCGCAGCACGTAGAAGGGTACACCGGCCCGGCCGCCGAGAAGGGGAGATAAGAAGGGGAGATAAAGCGCGCCCGCCCGCGCCCGCGCTCGTAAAATCGAACGTCGCCCCCCCCCCCCCCCGCCCGCCCGCTGTCGGCCGCCGAGAAGGGGAGATAACGCGCGCGCCCCCACTCGTAAAATCGAAGGTCGCTCGAGGGACCCCCCCCCCCTCGCGTCTTTTCACGCTCACGAACCACGGGCGGGGCCGATTATATATATACATATACATATACGGCAAATGACGCCGACGCCGACGGCGAAAACCAGCCGCAAGTGTCCATATAATTGCTATCGCAATAAAAGTACTCTGAGGTACTACTGTATATCATTTGAATTTGACACATGTTCGTATTAGCTTCGAAAACCACATACAGTGGAACCCCAATTATACAACTTTGAGGGGGACCATGAAAAGTAAGGTGCCGTACAATAAAAAAAAAACTAAGAATAGATACAGTGACACTCAGTCTTGAACTTGAGCCATCAGACTCACAAACCCAACACTTTAGGACAATAATATGCTTATCGGCAAAGGCAAATACAGCTAGTGTTATTTTTATGTGCAATCCCAAATTTTGTGCTAGTAGTTGACTAGTGTATTTTTTTACATAACTATATATGCTAAACTAAATATTTATTGTCCACGGATGCACCTGACGATTATTCAGTATTCAATTTGATTTCGAACCTAGCTATTTGTATCCAATTCGTATTTGAAAAATGAAATATTTGCACACCCCTAGGAAAAAATAATGGTAGAGCACATAAATTTGCAGTTATTTCTTATCGTTACCACATTGTAAATGGTGGTAATTAGGTCAAATGTATGTAGTACTCGGTTACTGACGATGCAGAAAACACTAAAAGATATAATGAATAAAACAATATGGCACATTATCGGGACAACTTATGCTCAGCAAGACGAAGCATACGCTTGCCAGTTTCAACGACAGCATCACACTTGCCTCGGTGAGGGTACTGGTGACTGCTTCGCGGCTGTGTTCACTTGACGTGCCATCCAGGGCACCATTGTACTCGTCCGTGTGAACATACAGCTCACCCATGGCAGCCGTCTGGCACTGCGTGGAAAGAGATGCCATTCAATAATCTAGTTGCTGAATTCAACGTAGTAAACAAATGCACGGGACGTAACAGCTTCTGCATCGAAGGGTGTAAGTTAATTTCAACCGCTGGGGGGTCTCTGAGTTGATATCTAAGCACGCAAGTGTGCACGTGTTCAGCCACCAACAGGGGGCATCTGCAAAAGCCGATTACTGAATTTGTGACCTCATGTTTCACAGCAGACGTTTACAGCCGCTGACGCAAAAGGTGAAGTTGCACACTAGTCAACGCATTGACAGTGGAACTCACTTATAACGATCCCAGATATAACGATCTATCGGTTATAACGACCATATTTCGGTGCACTTATGATTTTCCTATGCTACCCATCGAAACTGCGTCCACATATAGCGAACATTTTTCAAGGCCTCCTACTTTTACAACGAACACTTCGGACACGGTCGCAGTAAAAATATGGCGCATACGAAGCGAAACAAAGTTATAACAGGCATTCTAAAGCACGAGAGAGGCACGCGCTCGCGTGCCCCACTGCTGTTCACTCGCGACGACGATGTCATAGGCCGCGGCGAGCACCGCACGCAGATTTTGGACGCTGCGAGCGAGGTCACTCACTTTCCAGGCGTTTCTTCGCTAATAGAACGGCAGTGAGGGGGGGAAAAAAATAAAAATAAATAGGAGGCAGCATGAAGCCTTGCGGTCAGCTGTCGCACGGCAACGTTTTCTGACGCCATTCTCTGCATCTACGACCGCCTACGATGAACCAAACAACGCCTTGAGCGCAAGAAGCCACAAATGCAACAAGCGATAACTTTTCGTCGCTTAAAAGTTCGCTCCGACCGCCGGCTCGCCGAAACCACAACGTGCCACAAAAGGTGTTCTGTCTTTTTCGGTAATGGCAGAGACCGGCCTATCAATGATTATAGCTTCCGCGCGATTGCGACGATGCCTTCAAGGATAAAAGAGCAAAGGTGAGTGAGGTGTCGGCTGGCGATGAATGTGCCATTATGACTAATCGCCGACAACCATATCGCAGTCATCTGCAGCTATCTGCTCCCCTGCGCGTGTGGTGTAAACCGTGCAAGTAACCGCAGCACAAGCGCGTGATGCTGCCGTTCACAAGTTCGCCGCCGCCGCGTCGTGCGAGTCCGCTTGCGCGTAGCTACCAATATGCTTGTCTTCGTCGTGTTGAACGAACAGGCTACCCGCCGCACCCGTGCACGGTTCGGAGTGAAGCATGCACGAAGAACGCACAAACGCACGCATACAGAAGCCAGCAAACGGCCCGGCGATAACGGTGTGAGCCGGGTAGGCAACGCGCTGCACGCAACTAGCCAGGGATGATTGGCTCCACGAGGCGACCGCGCTTTAGTGAAATGGCGTCAGTTCACTGCATAGGTGGTTGAATTCACTCGTGAGTACGCAGCGGGCGTCGCTTAACATGGGAAAAGGCCTAACTTGTCACCGGAGGGGTTGCAAGCACTTTTTATTGAAGTACGCAGAAAAAGAAAACGGTTTGGTCACTAAGTGCACCTTTTTAAGGGCGAGTCCATATACAACGAACTACTGATATAACGACCACTTTTCACGGCACTTTCGAGTTCGCTATAAACGGGTTCGACTGTATTTGAAATGTCAGTAACTGTAACATGAGGCAACTTTACCGTAACTCGAATTAAAAGATAAAACTGCGAAACAAGTACATTTATTCAAACAACGAAAATTCAGGAATCGGCTCACTCATCACTGTCAGGTAAGGAGCAGCTTTCTGTGAAAAGTATTCTCGGGTAATCACTCAAAGATAGTCTCATTTTCATGGGCTTTTGCATATCTTTGTTTCATAAAGTGGAAGAGTGAGAAAAGAAAGACAAGGTGAGATTAACACAAAGCAACCATGCACACTCAACAGTGTTAGCAGGTAGTGCTATCAATGCTTATCTTGGAGGACTATGCTGGATAGCTGTTATAACGATCACACACAATAGTCTCTTATAACCTAAGAAAAAAATGTAATTTCTGCCCACAACCACCAAGCGCATGCCCTTCACGTGCAAAAGACAGTTGCCCTAGCTGGTTTCCGCTCACACCATAAGTACTTGTTCCTCAGCTAATGTAAACACTATGCATATTAAGAGTTAAAGATTACTCTTTAATACCTACAACATTGTATTTCGATGAGAAGCATGTCAGAATCCCCCCACACAATTTACCAGGATGTTCCAAGATTTCGACCGAAAACCAGTGACACAAATGCGTGTCTGCATGATAAAGTGAAATATCTGAAAAGAGTCGTGCCTTACGTAACGACTTATCAGTAAGCACTACAGTCAACTGCCAATTTTTCGGACGCCCGATTTTTCGGAGATGCTTGAAAATTCGGACGCTTTCGCGACCCCGTCACAAGCCCCATAGACGTCCATGTATAATAACGTCTGAAATTTCGGACGCGGAAACTCTTCGGTGCCCAATTTTTCGGACTTTTTGCCCAAATTTCTGGTCGGAAACTGCATTATTTAAAGCCCCAACCTCTGCCACATCTATCGTCTCGCAGCTTTGAACCAGCGCTTTCGCGAGTCGATCTGTTTGCGGCCGTAGCAGTGTCCGAAAGTCGGCTTTGCCTGCAATGCTTACGTGTTATGGGGTGAAGCAGAAAAAAAAAATTTGAAGGGGTACTATCACGGCGCAGTGCGGCGATGTCTTTTTACGGATAAGCACCGGGAATGCATGGAGGCGTGATGGTGGCAGGTGGCAAACTCGCCAGTACGACTTAATCACTGCGCTGACAATTCTTTATGATAAGCATCTTCAGCTAACTGCTCGGTAGTGCATGAGGTCCAGCGCAGTTGTAAGCATACTGCACGCTTTAAATGGGCGACAACCCGAACGCGCCGCGCCGCCGTTCGTGTTGCCTCTTTGTGCGAGACTGCTAAAGGCCTGACCACACGTACCCGTTGCAGCGCGTCAGCGCGTGGCTTTATGACGCGGCACCGCGCCCTCTCCCTATGGAGAGAGGGGGGCGCGTGGCTACGCGAAGCTGCGCACCCCCTCTCTCCATAGGGAGAGGGCGCGACGCCGCATCAAAAAGCCACGCGCTGACGCGCTGCAACGGGTGCGTGTGTTCCAGGCCTTAAGTGCTCCGCACAGACGCGTTGCTTTGAGGAACGAAAGCCGCATCGCCGCACCCGTGTGCGGTCAGGAACTGAGTGGACATAACGAACACCTTCCCCGCAAACGCGTGCGTACACTACAGCTAGCAAGCGCCCCGGCAGTGACGGAGTCTGCGTAGTTGGCGACCTGCTGCACACAACTAGGAACGATCGGCTTAGTTGGCGACATGCTGCACACAACTAGGAACAATCGGCTGCACACGGCAGCATATATTGCGTGTTGGCGGAGATTTTCGTTCAGTAGCGCATCGTTTACATGCGCACACGAATCGGGGAAAGTCGGACGATCCGCCACAGCCTTTGTGTTTCGCGTAGGCTTGTGCGAATACTGAATTTTAGGGTCGAAGCGAATTCGAAGCGAATAGCGATTTTGGTCGAATCATTTCGAATCGAATTCGAATAGTATATATCACATATTATAAAGAGAAATGCTTATATTTGTCATGACCTAACTAACCTGCACAATATTTTTTTTTAATTGAAACAATGCCTGAGCAAATGCTTTTTTTTCTTTCTTTTTTTTTTTTGTTCAAAGGAAGTGGAAACAACTTTGAATAGTAGCAGGATTTGACTTTTGGTAGAATGTAAGTGACAACCTGTAAAATATGTTACGCTTTAAAATTTACAATAATTAGAGCATTAAGCCGGCATAACAAGCTTTTAAATTTAAAAAAAATGAATCGATGTGAGGGTAATACACTCAAACCTCGATATAATGAACCCAGATATAACGAAATATCGGTTATAACGAAGTAAATGAAGAGTACTCTTGCAATAGATACAGTGCAAGGAATATACCTTTACAACGAATTTTCGGATATAACGAACTTATTTTCGTGTAAGATGCAACTTCGGTGTAATGAGGTTTGAGTGTATCTTCATTTAACCTTGAAGTGGGGCTTCGCGGCAGTGCGGATTTCCCCTGGATACGTGTTTTCACTGCTTTGCACCACCTCACTGCAGTGAAACCACCTTTACAAGAGATTACATGCGGACTAATATACCGTATTTACTCGCATAATAGGCGCACTCGCATAATAGGCGCACCCCCAGTTTGGTCGCGAGAAATCAGTTTTTTTTATTTCCGCGCATAATAGACGCACCCCGAACTTGGCCCGATCAGTAGTTCTGTACCGTATTTGCACGGTTGCAATTCGACGCCCTCTCATGTTAACTGGAGCGAGGAAAAAGAAAATAAGACCGCGGCAGCGCTGCGCCAGCTGCGCGGGCCCGCCGAGTGAGGAAGAAGGGCGGTTGCCTGGGCGTCGGAGTAACCTTTGCACCGGCGTGGCGCCGGCCGCTTGCCGGCTGAGCGCGCTCCGCGTGGAACGTGCGATCGCGTCCTTATCAAGTGCGCTTCGAGTTTCCTGTTGGGAAAAGCGTCGTCGCGCGTTTGCTACCTTGTCCGCAAATTTAAAAGCTTTTCGGCTTTCCGACGCGAGCTTTCGCCTTTGCTGCACTTGCGGACTTCGCCTTTGCTGCACGCGGACTTGCACAAGCTCGGCGGACTTTTGTCGCCGCTGATTTCCCGGCCGCGAACCTTAACATCGTATCACGCGCGCTGCTCTTGAATCAGTGCTTGAGTGCGATCTTTTCTACGCCCAATCTTCATGTTGTCTTGTACGAACTTCCCGCGACAACATGCCGAACCGTACGCTAGGCCTAATCAGCGTTCGTTGCTTTTCGGTGGCGGTCGCGGGCGATCAAAGTTGCGGTTTTGTACGGAATAAACGTAACTCTTTGCGGTGGCTCTACTTGAAGGAAAGGGGGCATGGGTGGCGACTGTAACACTCGAATGGTGGTTCGCGATTCGATGTCTTCGACATGGGGTGCGAGCCCGTGAAATCGAACGATCGGTACCGTTCAGAGCTCAAAATTTCGGTCGTGATGAAACGTAATCGGTGAATTTCCGCGATGGCGCTTTCTTTTCGTATGTTTTTTTTTTCCGCATTCATTTTGTAGGCAACGCGGGTCTTTCGATGTTAATTTTTGGAAATTTTAATGCTTGTAAGCACACCGCATCGCATGCCTCGATTCTCGGACACGCGAGACTGCATGCTCAACACGTTTTGCACTAGTGTAGCCTATGAAGAAGGTTGTTTCGGCTGTAGTGCGGATATTCGTGACTTCGGTAATTTGCGTTATCAGCGGTCTAGGCTGTAGTCGAAAATAAAATTTTCGGAAATTTTACCCCGCGTATTAGGCGCACCCCGAACTTGGAGCCGGATTTTCTGGAAAAAAAAGTGCGCCTATTATGCGAGTAAATACGGTACACCTGGATAGGTGCTTTCACGGCAAAGCACCGCTTCACTGCAGTGAAACCACCTTTACAGGGGTTACATGCGGACTAATATACATTTATTCGTTCATGTCGAATACTTCGAAATTTTCAATGATTTAATTTCGAATCGAAGCGAATTTGAATACTGTAATATTCGTTCGAATATTCAAAGCACTCGAATATTCGCACAAGCCTAGTTTCGCGTCATCGTTCCCAAACGCCCCATGCGAGTGGGCCGTAACTTAATCCGCGCTTTGCTGGTATCGGCACAATAGTTAAGCGGTGTATGCGGCACGTACCAAATGCATACACAAGAGCCTGGGCACTCACCAAAATGCCTGATAAGTGTGCTGGGAAGCCATTGAAGCTATTTCGGGCATGGGTGGCGATTTGACCACTTGAGCGAAATTAAAAAATCACCGCCCAAGCACTCCGTACAAATGGTTAACCAGCGAAGCTGAAATGTGCGGCCCCGGTGTTTAGCAGTGGGTTCAACCCGACGCTGCACTGAAGCCTTCCACAATTATCGTTGCCACGTTGTGGTCGAACCACAGGCGGTCACAGACAGCGCAGCCAAGCCAAAGTGCCTCTGGAGAAACTCTCGCCAAAAGCGGGCGTTCGCCCCAGCGAACGCGCTCCCGCAATCATCACGTCAACGCTGTTCGGCCCGCAACGCCGCTTCTTCGGCGTGCCGTTGCTGCAAGCGTTTGACATCGCGAGCTAACTCGGCGGCATGGTTTGCAGGATCCGCCCGCCACCGGCGCTTGCATTCCCGTTCGCGATTTAGCGCGGCTTGGAAGGCTGCCGGATCGTCGGTACGCAATTGCTGCAGGCACTCGGCCTCGCGGGCCTGTTCTTGTACCCGGACTGCAGCATCGACCCGGCGAATGCGAGCTCTCTCACGTTTCCACTGCCGGCACTCTTATAAAGTTGTCCGCTGTTCGGGAGTTCGTAGGATCCGTGGCTTACCCATGTGGAAGCTCTCGGTCGAAACTGATGCGCGCGTGCTCGGCGCCACAGCTGCGACGGGATGGACGTCACTCACGGCCCAGCCAATGGCGCACGAGCTTGGGTATGACGCTCAGAACGACGTAACTGATAGCACAGCCAATGGAGACCGCTCGTGACACAGATGCCAAGCGGTTTTTCGTTTCTCCTAGCCATATACAGCTTTCGCTGTAAAAGCATGAATTAGTTTTTTCGGACTGCCCGATTTTTCGGACGATTTCGCGGTCCATAGGGAGTCCGAAAAATTGGCAGCTGAGTGTATTGGATGGAGCATTTGTGCAATTTCCCTGTGGGAAGGACAGCTAGTGGCTATAGGCAGAGCTGATACTGTATTTACTCGAATGTAACGCGCACCTTTTTTCCGGTAAAATGGGTCCAAAAATCGCATGCGCGTTAAAATCGAGTACCAAAAAAAAAAAAAAAAAAAAAACTCGGTTAAACTCTGTTATTATATCGCCATCGGCATTTAAAAAATGGCCGCCTCCTACGCGCCTCGGCCATTTATGCCATTGTTTCAGTCCGTACGTGTGCTGAGAAGTTTGTCATCCTGTTCTGCGTTCGCATTGACGGCATGGAAGTGCCGACTCCAAAGACTCGATGACTGCACCACGATACCGCATTTAAAAGAAAAGTTATTACGTGTGCAGAGACGGACGGAAATCGGGCCGCATCGCGGCCGTTCGGAGTTCCCGAAACGTGCGTGCTAGACTGGCGCAAACAGAAGCAGAAGATTTTTGGCAGCAAAGCTTCACGAAAAGGTTTCCAGTGGACCAAAGCAGAGCCGGTTTCCCGAAATCTAAGAGGTGCTGGCCGAGTGTGTGCTTGAGCAGCGGCGGCGCAGCGGCCCGTGACGACAGACCAGCTCCAGGTCCGGGCAATGCAGTTAGCCTTAGAAAAGCTAACGCGGAGCGATTTCAAAGCAAGCAGGTGCTGGCTCACAAACTTCATGAAAACCCACATGCTTGTTGTTCTGCATGTGCGAAGGTTGACTCCTACGGACTTTTTCTTCTCTGTCACGAAAAATGGGTGCGCGTTACAATCGATGTTTAACTTTTCTTTTTTTTTTTTTTTGGTAGCGGAAAACGGGTGCGCGTTACAATCGAGGGCGCGGTAGAATCGAGTAAATACGGTATTTTTTCTCATATTGTGACGGACCATAGAAGTTTGACCAGCAAGATCTTAACTACAATAGGCATCTACTTGTTCACGAATGGAGACAGACACTGAGCGCCCGGCTCACCATGTCGATGGCGTAGTTGTAGAGCAGCCGGTCGGCCGTCAAGGGGGGGGCACAGAGGTGGTCGAGGCCGAGGCCTGCAGCACCCCCTGCTGGGACAGCCGTCGGCAGCAGTCCATGCAGCGGTGCAAGGTCTGCTGCATGTTGCGCAGGAGCTGCCGCACGCTCGACGATGCCCTGAGCCGCCTCTGGGCCACCTGGTCGCGGGCCAGGTTGAGCGCCGAGGCCAGGAGCTGTACAGCCCGGACATACAGCACCAGCTGCTCTGCACGCCTATGGCCCTCACCGAGCGCACGAGCCACCTGTTCCTCTGGAGACGAGCAGCACTGCGTGCGAGAGTAGCAGAATGAAATTCACTGTATAAAACATAATTAGGTATTTTTATGCACCAACACGCAATAACATCATGAGGCATACTACAGTAGGGGATTCCACATTAATGTTGAGCATCCAGTGGTTTTCTCGCAATGGCTTACCCTTCTCATTTATGCAATGAAACGACCTGGCAAAACAAGTTTGGATGTCCAAGGCAAAATGTAGTGATATAGAAAAGATCCAACATTACAAGGGTGTTGTGCTGTCGGTTATCTGTCTCTCCTCTGTCCCCTTTTTTACAATTGCACAATATGAATTTCGCACCAGTATGCACAGCAAATCTGTCTTTTTCATTTTCCTGTGCTGTCCCCTGCCATTTAGGTATGGTTTTGGTCAGGGCCAAGACGAATGGTATCGTCAGAAGAAATGCCTCCGAGATTTTGCAAATTTTCCACTAGGGTAAAGGCGCATGTGCCGTGGCATAGTGAAAAAGGCAAATTACTACAGCACAGTCTCGTGTTGTGGAAGTTGGCACATTAAAAGTTGGCATCATCATAATGTGCCCAAGATGTCACATAGAGAAACTCTTAGTAGCCAAAGCAACTGTACCTGCCGCCAGTACATGGACTCCGTCAAGGCAGCGGCCAGCGGCTCCGCCTTGGATCGTGCCAGCTCGACGATGCATCCCACCAGGGCATCAATGAAGTGCAGTTTAGCCAGGGTCTCGTTGTGTTCCCGCTACGCAAATGCACAAGGAGTGATTAGCCAATCGCACATGCAGTAGCACTTGCACAACCGCATGACCCAAACGTTTGCACCAACCCAGTCTGAACATTTTGCCAGTGCTCCTCTTACAGCCAAGAATTTGTTACGACTGTGATTCAAAAGCAGACTCTCTTTGTGTACAACTACGGTGCTCTGTCCAACTTTGGCCATGCCTCCAAAGGACAGATACCAGTACAAAAGCTTGTGGTGTACAGGGTCAACCACATCTGAGGTGAACACCTCATTCATATTCAAACCACTAAAACTAGGACATTTATTTTTGCTTAATGAGGGAAATGTCCGTAATACGACATCTGGTTGTGGGGTTGATAAACACAACAGTCATTTTCCGAATGAAGTATTAAGCATCAGCTTCTATGAGGACTTGAATACTAATGAGGTGTCCACCTGAGATGTAGACAACCCTGAGCTTCTACACTGAGCCCTCATACTGTTCGAATATTGTAACTACAATAAATACATTGTATTTTACTATATTATGGCAGAGTTTAAACTAGCACTGAAGGAAACTTTATTCTCAATAGATCTAGTATTAATTAGTACAATCCTGGGGCACAAGAAAGAAAAGTCCCACCATGGGTAGATTAATTCCTTGTCCTTGCATCAGCTAAGATTGCCCAAAACAATACATATATTTACATAGTACTTTGCTTCAAACTGGATACTAACTGCCTCAGGAATCCTTGTACAGAAATGACCAACACCCAACAGAGCACTTCCAAGATCCACAATGCCCCACTTTTAGCGCTGCGACATGGCCCCATGAAGAATCAAATGGAGGGGTGGCACACAGATTTCGAGCAAACAAGATGCCAGCAGACACAGATCACAGAGGAGAGCTGCTTAGCAAAGTATATGAACAAATTTCAACAAATCGGTTTTCCTAGCGGGAGGAAGCCCTGGATTAGGTGCTACAGCACTGGGCGGCAGGCACTGCAATCACGACTCACATCCAAGAGGGTCTCTTGGGGCAGCTCGGGGGTGGCACGAAGTTTGGCGGCTCGCCTGTGGGTGGGGAAGTGCCGAAAGGAAAGCAGCATGGGGCCACCGCCGTGGCTCCTGGAGAATTCAGTCGGCCCCCCCGGCCAGTCGCCACTGCCTGGAAAGAATGCACCCATGCTGCCTGGCGGGCTGTACGAGCCTGCACAGAAGCCATTGAACAGGATAATTAACATGTGCGGCTGAGGACACAAGCAGGCAACATTAATGGCTAATGCATCCGTTCACAGATTCCCATAACTAACATGCCTCGCGAGCAATAAAAACCTTTCATTAGTACCAAGAATGCCACACAAGCTTCTTTGCATATTGGAATGAACTATTGCATTGTCAACAGGGCATTAAAAATACACTGTATTCTGCATCCTATGCGCTGAGAAAAAAAAAAAAAAGACTTCATGCGAAACAGTCGGCGAGTAGAAGCCTATGCCAGATTTTTCGCTTTGAGCCAAGTGTCACGAGGTGAATCGTGTTCATCATACACTGATGCCCACTTCTGCCAATTTTGGTATATACAGCTGAACCCTTTATAAGAGACATTTCTTGTCTTTTATAAGAGGTGTCTCTTATAAGAGGTGTCTCTTATAAGCAGGGTACCACAGTTGGGGTTTCTTATCAACCCCTATTTCAATGTAGGCACAATGGTGTTTCTTATATCCAGTTGTCTCTTACATAAGTGTCTCTTATAAAGGGGTTCGAATGTAGTAAAAAGTTAAAGAGATCACCACAAGAGTGTCCAGGCGTAGGTGGCCAGATAAGACTTACAGATAGAAATGGTCAAAGTGCCTTTGGTTCGCAAAGAAATAGTTTGCATTTAAAAGGCATGAGGTACATAATCCAGGACCTTCGCACCAATTTCTTGAATAGTTCACACCCCACTTTTCCGTAACCCGGACATGGGCATCGGAACAGGGGTACTTGCCTCTGCCAACAGCGCCCCTTCCTTCCCCTACGCAATGCAACACGGCTTTGCACGCCCAGAGAGAAAATCCTGGCGATGCCCATGAACCCAGAACATATTTTTTATATCTTTTGGAAGGCAAGCCACAATAAATCTGAACCTCATAGTGAAGGCAATGAAAGTACTAAGCAGGTTCCCTCAAATTCAGCAAGCCTGATTGCTGTAGTTATTTCCCTATATATATTTTTTTTTTAACAAACTCAATTAATCATTCCTTTTGAACGAGCACAAAAGCGAGTAAGCATCAACTGGAAGCCTAATAAGACAGTGGGGATACAAGCACTGTGCACTCCCAGTTGCTCCAAAAAGAGCTTCCTCAAAATGTTCCCCACTCACCGAGTGCCGCCTGCTCCGAGACCAGGTTGGCTCCCCGGAAGAACGCCCCATGGTCGTATAGCCTGCCTCCAGCACTGCCCGACTTGTGGAGACCACCGTCCAGTTGGTCTGCAACAAGGTGTGGAGGGTTCTAAAACTATGCTGCCTAAAACATTCCGGAAATACCCACTTCAACAAAAAAAAAAAAAGACACGGGGAAAACGAAGACAGGTAGAGCATTATAGGGACACTAAAGTGAAACCCTAAATCAGCATAGACTGATAAATAATGCTTTGAGATGAACATGTAGGTCGAAGTTAAATTTTGGAATCCCACTCCAAAACCCCAGCATCTGTACGTTAGTGTAACAGCACAAATTTCAGTTTTTTTTTTTTTTGCTCATATTGGCTCAATACAAGCTTCCCGAAACTTGTCATGCTAGCTCTTCCGTTCTTTTATAGAGCTCAGTGTATTCAATTCTTACCAATAAACTGATCAACCAAGCTATAAACACACGCTGTCAAAATCTATATCATGGGAAACGAGCCTTTCTTTTTTTTATTATTTTTCGAGCCTGCCAAGTGGCTTCTTGCAGCAAAAATGGTGTGTTGGTACCGTATATACTCGCGTAATGAACGCACTTTTTTTCCCGAAAAATTGAAGCAAAGTTGCGGGGTGCGTTTATTATGCGAGGAAAATTTTACGAAAACTTTTTCGGGATGAGTGAAAAGTTCGGTAATGCAAAAAAAAAAAAAAAGTTAGGCAGCTTAACCTTTCGCAATTAACATACACGTACGCTGTTTGGAAACAGCTTCTTTATTGCACTTCACTCATGTTCGGTGGTTGTTGGTGCTATCTTCTGCAAGCTGTCCCTGCGCACTCCATAAAAGCATTTCGCGGCTTTCTTTTTTCGCAATCTTTTGTTTAACCGCGACAGTGGTATCTGCTGTGATCTCGAAGGGCGGCCGGAAGCGTACGCTACGACGCACCTCGCAAACTCCGTGACTCGGTACTCCGTGGCAAACTGGCAAATTCGCACGATGACGACGTTGACATTGCAGCAAGCCACCACCATTGCAGCAAGCTACCACCGAAGCATCAAAACAAACCGTCGATAACAAGATTAACGACAAGATACGGCCGCTGCCTCGCTCTCCGCGAACGATGTGACTGTAAAAAGGTAGCCTATATCTTGCGTTCCTTAAAGTACGCGCGGATAACAAGCATGAAGAGCAAATTGCAACCGAAGCGAGGATCAGGGGTGCCACCATGTTACGGGAATCGTCATGCTCTTTTCTTGGCAACAAGCGAATTTCCAGAAAACTGCGACATGCCTGCGACGGCGACGGATGGCCCTTCGCGACAGAAAATCCTGTCGCCATCGCTCGAAAATAGCGTGCATGTGGTTGGGCTGGTTGGGCCTCAAAGTTTTGTATTTGCAGGAAGCGACTGTTGGTTGGCACGGGCAGTTTCGCGACCTTCGCTCGCTGTGGGCTTGTGAGCCGCATGTCTCTACACTCGCACTGTTCGTGAATCCCGCTGTGGCGCACGGATAATTGAAAAAGACAGGGGACGTGCCACGCACAGATAAAAGAAAAACAAAGAACTGCGCGGCAGCGGGCGAAGGGGGGGGAATCCCAGGGGGTCGGCATAATAAAAAATGGAAGATCAATGGGCAAGGGCACTTGTCGTTTCGCGGGACTGCAGCGGATGAATGTAGGGGGTGCATTTATTATGCGGGAGAAAAAAAAATCCAAATTTTGACGACTGAAGTTGGGGGTGCGTTTATTATGAGAGTGCGTTCATTACGCGAGTAAATACGGTATTTTCGAAAGTTAATTTACTGGTGCAAGCGAAATATTTTTTATCATACCGTATAGGTGCACTTTCATGAGGACAAAAGGGAAAAGAAAGACAATACTTTTTGAGCCCATTTGTCCTCGACAATGTGCACTACTTCAACTATACGGTATGACGATCAATCACCAACTAGCCCATCTTTCAACATAATCGAAATTTCTTTTCTTTAATGTCCGTTCAAAATTTCCCACAACTTTTACTTTAGCTCATCAGCAGCAAGATTAAAAGAGCTCCCCTAGAGCAGCAATGCCGTACCCGATCCTCCACTGCCGTCTCTGCGCATCTCCGGCAACGTCATGGCTCGGGTGGCCAGGGCTGTATTCCGGATGGCATTGAGGTTGAAGCCGACGCCAGGGTCCCCCCTCCCGGCCACCCAGCGGTGAGCCAAGGATGGGGGGCAGCTGCTGAGGGTTGCCGTTCAGCATCGCCAGTTGGTTGACGTTGGCCATGCCACAATCTGCGCACGGGCAACACACGACATTGTAGGGGCCATGTTTCAAGTCTGTCCTTCAAGACGAACCTACAAAAGTTATTAGATGAAGCCAAGTAAGATGTGCCTGATTGGTAGGCAACACAGCTAATCAGATCAGTCCCTGTGACTAGGTGACTTCATATACTAAACAAGGCTCTTGGATGCTCTTGTTTCTGCAGAGCATATCACCCTTGCCTGTGCAATCGCACCATTTTGAAAGTACTGAATAGTTGCTACTGTGGCAGAAAGAAACTCTCAACAAAGGGTTCAGGTACCAGGCATAAGTGGCACTACCGTATTTGAGCAAACAAGATTCAAAACTATTCGAGCAAACCCAAGATATATATACAGGGCTGATGGCGGATATATGCAGAGGTCATTCTTAATTCATTCTTTTATGAGGATGCAATCACTTTTAGATGCTTCTAGTGACTAGTACCAGATTCTTTGGCATCTACAGGTTAAAAGCATTTTTGGCCTACTGCTAAGAGCCAGTGCCAGAAAATGATGGTGTTACCTGCAAACACAGACATGTCAGGTGCGACGTGCAAAATTTACAAACATGAGTGTAGAATACACCGCCTTGTACAGTGTAAAAGCAAAGGAGTAAGCTCACAGTGTCGCCGGAGGGGGGGAGCCCGAGGTTGCAATGGGTATGGAGTGCCTGACCCTCGGCGGGGTTCCTCCACTCAGGTGGCGCCGACGACCACCCCCGGGCGGAGTCCCGATGTGGAATTGCACTGCAGACACCAAGCAGACATCAAAGGGCTCAATAAGTGCAACCAATCGTCAAGCGAGTGACTTTGCACTCAGACTGACTGTGAGTACAACGAGAGGCTTGAAGAAAGAAAGGCTCTGAGATAATTTCAGACCTGTGTAGCACTTAGGAACAACATCCAGGCAGGACAGGCATGCAAGTGGCAAGCACCGACACTTGCCCAAGGACTCATTATTTCAGCCTCCTTTTCCTGCAGGATGCAGGCTATGTTTGGCTTGTTTAGAGGTCCCATTCAATAGCTGACGTGCGATGAAAGTTGCAGCAAACTTTCCAGAAAAGTTTTGGGGGGAGAAAGAGCAATAAAATTCGCTATGCTTCACAGTAATATAGCCAGTGAAATGAAATCCGCTTAGAGAGCTCATCATTAACATTTGTCTACAAACAGGCCTTAAAGAATTTACATCCCTCAGATGCCTCGTTCGTACAGTATCAGCCATTTTCCAATGATCACTTCTTCGTTGCTTTTTTTTTGTGTGTGTGTGTGTGTGCTGCTGAATGAGGCCTGCTTGCTGTGGTTTGCCATCTTTGTACATATACACGTTGGCACCTCATGTAACCTCCTTTTATTATATCCACCAGATTCTACAGAATTCCCGGAGTTCAAGTAAAATTAAAATCTTTGCAACATGGACAGCCACAAACCTGAAGGAGGGGACAGGTTGGAGAAATCTGGCGTCCTGCGCCCTAGGTCGCTCGAGTTCGACCCCAGCGAGTCCTTCCGCTCCAGTTGCATCCGCTAGGGGGAGAGAGAAATCGAGGAGGTTGGCACTTACAACTCAATCCCTCAAAGCATATATGAACAAAACACGCATCCTGCTGGCAATACCTCCTTCACACACACAGTCATGAGCAAAAGTTTGGAGGCCACTTGCTGCCGCAAATAATTTTTCTTTGCATCCCGAATATGTTGGTTGGAATTGAGCAGGTGGACAGCTTGACAACTTTAAATTCTACACTCTGGAGCTCTGCTAACAGAACATTGTTTGTCTAGTGTTGTGGTCCCTAAACTTTTGTTCGCAACTGTACATATGAAAGTCCCAATGCAACAAGAAAAGGGACCGAAAGCTCCCAACCATACCCAAAGTAAAAGGTTGCCTATGGTTTCATTACCGCACTCCCAATTTACTGCCTAATCTTGTTGCAGCATGGGAAAGAATGTCTGGTGACCCTATCTCGTTCTCGTTAGTTTGCACACAGCTGACCTAATTCATTACTTTTTTTTTTGAAAGAATAGGAAGAAACGGCCAAGAGGCCATAAAAGTGAGAAAGAGCACTCTCCTCCACCCTCTACCCTGCGACGCTGTAACGAATAGGAAAATGCAACACCAACTCTCCTAATCTTCAACATTAGTTGTCGCTGTGGAAGACCTACACTATCAAGTCACACCCCATTTCACAAAATAACCTTAACCAGTGTACAAGCTCTCTCCAAACCCCGTCTCAGTGAAATGCTCACTCGTGGCGACGAAGGCGCTCCGGTCATGTTATCGTTGGGCGAGGCAGCTCCTTCGGAAGGCATCACTGCAGTCGTCGCAGCTCCGCCGCCCCCACCGCTGCTGCTGCCTCCGCTGCGCTGCATCTGCTCAAAGGCCCGCTTCTGCGACGGAACTGGAATCGGTTCTGTCCGCGGGCCGCACGGAGCTCTCGGCTGCGGCTGATGGGATGGCTGTTGCTGTTGCTGCTGCATCATTTGCTGCTGCTGCTGTTGCTGCTGCTGTACAGGCAAGAAGGAAGGTCTGGGGGAACCCTCGTGGCTCGTTGGCGATGCCGGCACATTTCCTCCCGAGGCCATCTTCTTGGCCGGGGTGCTGCCCGAGTCCTCGGAAGGCCACCGAGCACCTCCGGCACCACTGCCTGCAATGGTGCAGGTTGAGAAGGTGTTTGAAATGCACTGGCACTCATTCTTGCAGCTTTAGCAATAAAAAGCAACCATTCATGGTGTACACTTCGCATGTCATAGAGAGGTTGTGGGTTCATATCCCAATGGTGGTAAGTTATCTTATCGTGCACACTTAATTCCCTTTATTCCGCAACTACCACACACAGCACCCACCCACGCTTCCCATGGCTTCATAGGATCAGTCCTTCTGTTGTACGAGTAACATTAGCCAGCAATGTGGATGCACTTTAGAAAGAATATTGAAGCAGTGACAGCATGAAATGTGAAAATAAGCGCTATATCAAAAGAAACTCGGAAAAGAACAATTAGTCTTACTTCTATACCAAAACATTGCACATCATTCTTTTTGCCCTGTACTGGCTGCACCTTTCTGCATGCGAGCCTTGTTACCTGTATTAAAGGGACACTAAAGTGAAATATTAAGTCGACGTTGATTGCTGAAATAGCGGTCCAGAAACCTCGTAGTGCTACTTTCGTGCCAAGGAAATGCTTATTTTGAAATAAAATCACGCTTTAGTGGTCCGCATCGCGTTAAGCGCACTTCAAATCACCCGCCTAAGCATTCAGAATCTCTGATGTCACTGTTTCCACGCCCAACGTTGCCCCGCCTTTACTGCGCGGCCGCCGGCACTAGCAGCAGCAGGGCGAAAGTAGCGGGAGCCACAGCAACAACAACCGCCATTGAACAATACTCTGCTTGCTTGGTGCAACTGGGCTCCGCTAGATGGCGCCACCTATCCAGCCTAACCAAGCGAAAACGCAATTTTTGAACCACTCGCGCCTTTCCTAGGCGGTTCCTTTTTTCTATGAATCAAACAGAAACGGACAAGAAGCATTTTATTACGTGTTGTAATGCACGGAAGCTTCTTTTTTTATTGCAGCTGTAGTGATTACTATGGATTATTGTAGCCAGAAGCTCTCACGTCATCACGGATCGTTTTCGCAAATGTGCCACTCGTGGCGCACGTCGTGTGATACATTTAGCTTAATTTCTCGGTAAGTAGGGCACTGCTGTTGATAATATTGCCGTTTTAGACGTTGTCATACATTGAGCTTTCGCTCTGACATAAATTGTTATTAGCCTTTAGTGTCCCTTTAAGGTAATAATAAATGAACCTAATCTAAGGCATAGTTACTTAACAGTCATGCAAAGTCAATGCCACACACAAAGGATCTCAATGAAACCATCCTACCTGGTGCCAAGGTTTCTCGCAATGAAAGCTAAAGAAGAATGCTCAAACACTTACTTTGCTGGTCTTCTCCAATCGATGCTGGGACGATAACAAAGTCCTGCAAAAATTCAGAATAAAAGGACACATTAGGAGTTGCCAATGTGCAAAAGAAAGAAGAAGAGAGAGAGAGTGACAAACGGGAAACAAGATGTACGTAAACAGAAGTATGTGTAGATAGAAGCTTTATATCTTTAAACAAATCTAGCCGCAATCGGTGGACTGCCAATTACTGCGAGCGATTCTTGCAGCTGTGTGCCACTTACATGTTACATCACGGTATTTCCAAGTTCTTCTCTTTATAACATCTTTGAAATACAGTCGATCCCGGATATCGAACTCGGATATATCGAATTATTGGCTATATCGAACAGTTGAGAAATCCCCTTGAACTTCCCACGCAAAAGTATAGGGCTCGTGCACTTGCGTGTATCGAACTCCCGCACGGCCCGAGACATCCGCTATATCGAACGCTGCGCCGCACCGGGAAGCCCAGAAAGTGCAGTTTTCCTAACCATTATTGCTCATTTTTTAGGCCGCGTTCCGATCCCTTTTCCCGCGCTGGTGACGAAAAAGCGGTATTATGCCATAGCATTGATCAGGCTCGTTGCGCCGCGCATGTGAATGCAGCGGTATGTTTGAAATGCGCGATCTGCAGGTTTTAACGCACGGACATGGTGTTTTCAGGGGCCGATTGCTGAGGGGCGTCAAAATGAGAATGCGAAGCGACTCGGCGGCCTCATCGCAATGTTCGCATTCCCTTCTGTTCGCGCACGACGGCATGCGGACACGAAAAGCATGGCCTTCGAGATCCGCAATCTCGTGACGTATTTTTGTCGTTTTTGGTTTTAAAATACGCATCTCGGAGGCTACGCTTTTTTTTTGTTTTTTGCGCCAAGTTGCAAAGCCACAAGTGCCATCGATATCACCAACATGTGGGTGGGGGGCTATCGTTTGTAGTTCGCGGGCAGCGGTGTCTCTTGCGGCTTGTGGACTTGTGTACTTCTTGCTTCGTTCCTGTACTGATAAATTCTTATTCGGGAGCCGAACTAAGCATTGATCCGCTCGTGGCGATAAAAAGGATGACTGGTGCTCGGAACGACGTCTAGTAAACCACCGTTGTGAACTCTTTCCTAATCGAATTTGGTGTCAGGTGACGCCTTTTGTTGCCGCTGACAGCAGTGTTCGGTGCCTCAGTGAATTTTGCGACTTATTAGCATTTCCGGGCGCTATCTCGGAGGGGAGCGCAGCGACGGCTTCATCAGTGCGGATGACGCGTAGCTGTTTCTGAGAGCATCGATGCCGAGATAACAGCTGACGTTGCCGGTGCCCGCGGAAGTGGACCCGTGCGGTTATGAAGATGTCAACGCTGTCGCCGCCTCCAATAACCATTTACCGCGCTACAGTGCTTGCAGGGGCTTTCAGCTTCAATCACCGCTGTTGTGGCCGCGGCGCGGAACTTGCTTGTTTGCAATGATACTGAGGATGTCTCGATGAACTTGACGCGAGCGAAGCAAGAAACATTTACGGACTATTTTAACGTGCGAAATAAAGTGCGGTAACTTGCAGAAGAAGTTGTCACCTTGTTCTTTAGCATACTGTTAGCGAACTGTAATGTTAGCGCTTGTTACGATTTCCGAAAACTGTTTCGAGGCCCTAATGCTTCAATTTAAGCCTTAAATACGCATATTTTGTATTTCGAATTATCGATATATCGAACTATTTCGCGATCCCCTTCGAGTTCGATATATCCGGGATCGACTGTAATTATGTGCACCTTCGTTAAGTGGGTTATAATATTACACCCTTGTTTCAGATTAATCCATTATTGGTTCTGTCCTCACTATGTCGCTACCTTTCCACCTGAAACGAGTGAAAGGAACAAGAGAGTGGGAAACACCCACCTGATCTTCAGGCGAGGAGGACGATGAGGCGCTCTTGAGGGCAGCTGCCTGCGTCGCCCCCGAGCCCCCAAGGTCTTCCCCGCACCAGCCCTGAGGGGATGGGGGAAGCTGTCCCGACATGGGGGAGCCCCAGCCCCCCTGCAGGAGGGGCCACTGCACCACCCCCCCACGTCAGGAGGAGACGCCTGAGCGTCTCGATGGCACAGGGCATGGGAGAACCTGCAAAGTACACCAGAACAGCAGGTTACGACTGACAGCATCATTTAGTATTTCATTCATACAACTCCTGTATGCTTATTCAGACTCTTGTTACTTTTCAAACGTAGCAGACAGGTTTAAGCCAAGGTGATTACTGCATTGGCAGCATCACACTTCAGACGAGTTAATTCGACATTTTACATGACAGGGCAACTAGTAAAAATTATTAAACAGTGTGATGAAAAAAAAAACAAGTGCCTGGTAACATTGCAGTTCCCCGAGACCTCTGAAACAGACAAATTTTTTTTTAATACTCACTCAGTTTGGCCACAGTTTTCAAGAATGGGTGTGAGAAGAACTCATCTGCAATAGCGAGGCAAGAAAAAATGAGCAATCAGGTACCGATCACATTTTAACGCTAATGTAGCTAGTATGGCAGCAAAATACCAAGCTACATACCAAAATCCATTCTATCCTTTGCATTCTTTTTGAGGAGCCTGCTCAGAAGATCATGCAGTTCACGAGACGTTCCAGAGGGTATCCTAATGGAGGAAAAGAGAGGTATGATGCTTTCAAAATGCTCATCATTTGAAGCAATTACAATCCACCATCTATACATACGTAAACATTTTGTTGGACAACTGTCACTCTCATATCCCAGGCCATATACTGATACCCTTTGTATATTGCACTTTCTTATTATACCATGCTAAGCTTTCACATTTTAATACAATACTATGCAGAGGGATGCTACTATTAAACATATTATTAAAAGGGGCATGCAGCTTGCACAACAAGCAACCAAAGGGGAATAATCATTGCATCTCTTGGCTCTTGTCATAAAACCATCTAAAAACTCGGCTACTTTAAAGGGGCCCTGCAACACTTTTTGAGCATGGTCAGATGACGCTGCCGATTGGTAGTCGAGGCTAAAATCACTTTCTCTTCTCTCGACGAATGACGCTACAGGCTCAAAAATCGCGTCACAGGTCAAGTATCAGCCATTGGCTGATTTGATCATGGTGCGCTCAGTCATTACTGGGCCGCCACGGGAGGCCGTGACTTGTGCACGCCTGACGATTGCACTGAAAAGCCGTGCATTCGAAGAAAAAAAAAAGAGGAGAAAAAGTGCTCAAGGTCACGAGGCGCGCATGACGTATTTTACTCCTCCGTACCATCCCTCCCTGCTTAGCTTCCAGCACTTTCGTCGGGACAAGAGAAGAGAGAATGCAATTGCAGCGTGCAACAAATCTTTATAACTTTGTAGCGGTGATCTCGTGAGGCAATAAGCTCCTTTAGTGAATCCATTCCATGGCTACTTGGAGAAGTTGCAGGGCCCCTTTAAATAGCCCTCAATTACTTTCTTTTTTGTGAGAGGCAATGCAATGTTACCTCTGACAGTTTACCAATTTTAAGTGCAAAGAAAACAAGACATTTTCCCAACTAAAATGTTATACATGATCAATAGAAAAAATAAACATTCATTTGCAACTCCCTAATAGTGTGCATTGGCAAACGGGAGAACAGAGAGGGTGCTCCAAGTGTGCCGACAATGTGGTCCCTTTTAAAGACCAAGCAAATGCCTTAGCACAGAAAAATGCTTACGAAGAGGAGAAACTGATAAAATGAATAGGCTTACCTGGGAGCTAGGTTTGTTGCTTTCTCGTAGAACTGCTTCAGGGCCTGAGGAGTCTGGGCCTGAAAGATGGTGAGCAAAGAGAAAAGACACTGGTCAGCTTCTACATTTTCATGGGGACAAACGCACATAGAACTAAACTTCTCTTCAGAGTTCGAAGACTTCTCTTTACTTACAAAAGAAATTTCAGGGAATGTGCCTAGCTGTACATGGTACCGTGCTATACTGCACCTGACTTTGAGGGCACTTAGGCAGCATGGCCAGTCCCCAGGGGGGACTCATGAATGGCCATTACGTAAACAACCATGTTTTACAAAAAGCACAACTAATGATGGGTTCATTTCTTGCTCTGTTGGTGCTACGAAGTTCTTATAGAAGGTTTAGCACAAAAACCAATGACAAACAGACACAAGAACTGACACACACAAAGAAAGTGTCATTTGGCATGTGGACATTTAGCTGGCATCCAAGAGTTGGAAAATAAGCGAGCAGCTGCGTAGATTGCAAAAGAGTCCACTGCAGCATTCGTGGACGCCTGCAATGTGCATGCAGGAGATGTTTGCCGTCCAAACCTTGAACGGTGCAGTGCCTGTGAGACACTGGAACACGATGGTGCCGATGCTCCAGAGGTCGGCCTTGGCATCATACTGGAGAGACATGATCACCTCGGGCGCCATGTACATGGGCGACCCGCACAGCGTGGCCGCCATGACGCCATCCTGGAGAAACCGTGCGAAGCCGAAGTCCGCAATCTTGAGCGTGATGTCCGCTGGTGCTGGCTTGGGCCGCGGCCCGTGACAGAGCAGGATGTTCTGCGGCTTCAGGTCTCGATGCACGATGCCCTTGGCATTGAGTGCTCGCATGGCACCAGCTGCAATGGCACGAGTTGGTGCATGGTCAGCCCATGTCTGCCCTAACAAGGCACTGCTTAACGTGACTAGACTTCAAGATGGAAAGTGCACCATGAAGCCACATGGTAAAAAAAAGAAAAAGGAGGCATGAGCAGGACACTTCACATGCAAACAAAGTGCTCCAATTTCTTTAGTGGAAATCCTCACACGGTTGCTATAGTAGCAGTACCCCTCCAAACAGCCTTTCCTGTGCCATACAGCTTTGACAGTAGGTACCGTACACAAATACTGCCACCAGCAAAATATTCTCAGGATGTTAACACTTCCTCAGGATTCGTTTGAACTAAGCAATGCCTCCCTACTTCACGAGTGTCAACTCTTAACCAATGCCTACCTCTTAACCTCTTGCTCATCAAAGCTCCTAATATTAATAGAGCATGAATGCCACAGAATAGTAAAAAATTTTGTTGCAACTGACATGTTCATGGTCAAATACAATCGATTCCCATAGCCCAAGATAAAGGAAAAAGTAACTCTAGCCAAAATGCGAGGAAATAAGCAGGCAGCAGAGAGACTATGCCTAATTCACGCATGCGTGAGTCGGATTACATCTCTACAAGTTAAGGTTAACAGCTCACTACAGCATTTCATGCAGGAATATGGGAACCAATATTCTAAAAAATTTCTGGAAATATTAATTATGTACCGCACCACCTTACGTCCCTGAAGTAGAAACAACACTTCCAAATAAAGGTGAAAAATCCCAGCGGTTAGTTACAATATTCCCGATGCAAAATTTGACACCGAGAAAGCCTACGGTACTGTGCAATAAATATGAAGCAAAATATGCCCAACAAAGCCTGAAGTACAACTCACGCGTGTAATATGCAAATGTGCATCCCAGCGCGGGCCATCAGTGACAACTGCTGCCTTGCTTTACTGGTTCTGTGCATTATTCTGGGTCAAATGCACAGGCTCATCCTTGTGCAATGACTGCTTAGGAGTGCAACAAATGTTCTTTGAATTCAATGATGCCAAAGTAAATTGCAAGGATGTGACCATTCAAATAACATTAACATGGAAGAACCGTAATGATGAGGTAATAGCCTCGAGCACATAACTCACCAATTTGCCTCAGGAAAAGGCGGATGGTAGTCTCACTCAGCGTGCCTTTCTCTGCAGTTAGTGAGGGAGAAAAAAAAAAGCGGGGCAGAAATTTTCCAATTGAGTAACGATAATCACACCGTACTACTGCAGAATATTATTATAACATATGATATACTTAAAAGGACAGTAAAGAGAAACAATGAGTAGGTTTTGATTGATAAATTGTTTTTGATATCTCCAAGTAAATTTCACCGCCATAGGTTTATTATTAGAGGAGAAAATCAAGGTCAAAGTTCCATTTTTAAATTTTGCGCTGAAATCTCCGCACGTGACACCACAGATTTCAGAGTGTAATTTTCATATTTTGGTGACATTGGCATAACAAAATTTTGCAGCAACTTGGTTAAGTCTACAGCCCCCCCTCGAGGACAATATACTCTATTTTTACTGATTAGGAGCTATGTAGGACCTAGTAGACACCATCAAAATCTGCGTCACGGAGTTTCGGTGCGGGAATTTCAAGGTGGTGTCGGCACCCATATTTTCTGTTTGCGCGTTTCCTCGATTACCAAGAGAGTTCTCCCAGCAAGAGCAGTGACTTTGCAATTTGTGAAAGGGTATTTTACCAAAATGAGAAAAATCATTTTTCTCTTTAGTGTCCCTCCAAGTGAAATATGCTTGCAGCATCATAGCAGCTGGTAGCACTTTAATCGAAGCAAAAAGAACTGTGACCAGTACAGGGGCGTGCAGAGATGATGGTTCCATCCACGTGTGTGCAGACCCAGTTGCAATGCTATTTGAGCACTCTAGAGGGCATGCACGCTATATGACCACTAAGCATTGAAAGTTGAAAGTTGAAAGTAAAAAATAAAATCAAATTCACAAATAGACGCTTGATGCAAAATTCGAATCAGTGTGCTCACTGTAGACTGCAGGATATGTCAGCGACTGCATCACAATGCACTGTTCGAAGATGTAGAAATAATTTGTTCAGAAACTCACTGACTCAAACAAAGCTAGTATAGCTCTTGCAATAGCTCCAGCAGGACAGCAGTATGCAAAAAACATACAAGGAAATAAAATAATAATGTAAGGATTCCTCTCACTCAATTGCACTTCACTGTTGTCCACGACTGACAGCTAGCCTATCTCAATGATGATGTGTGCGGAGCATAAAAAGTAACATTACCAATGAATAGAACTGTAATAACACACGGCCTAAAAACGTGCCGGACAAATATATATGACCTCTAAATTTGGCATAGCCCAGTAGATATTGGATAGGCCACTTGTAGCTAGGTGTCATATTATGCCAAAATAAAAGGGTCAATGGAATTAAATTAAGCCCCCTCCCTGAATAAAGTAAAGCTGCTGGGTTTCAAGCATATGGGGAACGAGCTTTTAGTAAAAGTGCGTGGTGTATTAGTTGTTGCAGGCCACAAGAAAAAAAATAATTAATGTGCAGGCACATGAGCCTAAAAGGAAATGAACAACACCCTAAGCTGTTAAAGTTAAAAAATGGCTCCGGTAGGGTAGTCTCCCAGCCCTCGCCTCCCTTGAGCCCAGCAACGACAACAATAAAGTTTTGTTGCTACCTCTCTCTCTCTCTTCTAAACATATCATAGTTCTGGCACGTAAAACACCAGGATTTTAATTAATTTACATGTAATTACAACCTTCTCCCAGGGTCCAGGTACTTAATAACCCCAGTGACGTCCCGATGCCTTTATAATTAAACAAATGGTACAGTAGGGCACACGTATAGAACAAGTAGGCAGCAAGCTAAACATAACTGTCTCAGAATTTTCCCCGAACACAATTACGGGCACACAGCATAGCAACAAGAGGAGAGAGAGCGAATGATAAGACACAGGCACACTGTAGCAAATGACTGCCTCCCAGCTCATTGCAAGTGCCCATTCCTGAGCCGTTGAATGGCCCTCGAGGCATACTCAGCTGCACTCCTTCCTTAATCCCAAGTCAGTGTACTTCTGCGCATGGCCTCCAAACACCAATACCCATTTGTAAATGACACAGCGGACCAGTATCACCGCTACTGTCTGCGACATCAGCGGAGTGCTCATTCTTTCTACTCTTTCTTTACTCTGCCCCTACCCCCCTTTCTTTTTCAGTTTTCATCACAGCGGCATTACAGAGAAAATATTTCTCCTATTGGTAAGGTACCCTTTTACAATGCCACAAGCGCAACTCTTGCCGCAAGAAATCGCCTGGTAAGCGGAAAAAAGTGGTAAAAGTGAATGCAGTTGGCAACCCCACCCTCAGGTTCCCGCACCAACGTCATTAGATTTTTATTAAGGATCTATTGTGGCGTGCATAGTTCCTAACCGCAAAAAATGAAGTGCACGGCCTTACGAGGAGGCCCAGAGACTTAACATACCGAATTTGAGCTAATTTTGTTGAGCGATAGGAACAAAACGCGACAAACCCACTTTAAAATCCCTTTCGGCACAGAGATCCTGGCGCGTAATTTAAAAAATAAAACATTGGCTTTCATTTTCTCACTATTGTTTAACGTATGATGGCGAAATTAATGGAAATATAGTTCTCACAGAATAATTTACCCGATCTAGATTGATTCATCGTTTCACTTTAGTGTCGCTTCAAATAACTGAATTTCTTGACTCAAATCAATTTCCCCTCAGGCCACGTTTTTTTTTTTTCACCATGACAGAATGTGAAACCAATGCGAAGTAGCCTTCACACGTGCCGCACAGGTGGACGCACCAACCAATTCAATTCAATTTTTGCAGGAGGCGAAACTCGTTCCACGCAAACGATTCGCACCGCGCGGCCCCATGCCAGGATCAGCAATACCAAAACGAGAAATTAATTGCGAACCGCTGCAGTAGACAGCGATCGCGAGGGCCCTGTCCAAGGACGACGGAACGAGAGCCGAGGCGGGAAAAACGTAGCGTTTTAAAGAAAGAAAAGAACGGCGACACCGGCTGCATGCGAGCAGCGAGACCTCGGGCGGCCGGACAGACCTCTTACCGATGAAGCAAGCGAGCGAGACTCGCTAACTCAGTGTCCCCCCAAACACACACTACAGTCGCCAGCGCGCAGGCAATGCCTGCGAAAACGCGGCAAAATAACAGAATTAACGCGACGACGCAGACGCGTTGCGCGAGAAACCCGTTTTTATTCGCACCACCCCCCGAGGGTCCGTTGTAAATGGCCGTCGCCTGAACAGTCCTGAATCACACAGCTGATCACCACCGCCAACGGAACGGCGGTGCGGCCAGACAGCGCGGCGTTACGCCAGCGTGGGATATATAATGCAGCACGCCCGTGTGTCAACAATTATGATTGCCGAGATAGCCTAGACAGCGACGGCTGCACTGTGCGGGGCGGCCGTGACTGCGCGGTTCAGGGAGAAAGTGCATTGGCACGGATACGCGCGCGTTTTCTCGGAAAACGCTTTCTGGCAAGTTAGCGATATAGTACACCGTGGCTCGACGCGTCAATTAAGGCCCCCCCAACAGGGGACCCCGCAGGTGTGGCCTGAGGCATACGTCCAGAATGCCCGCGCGCGAAGCCAGCGCCGTGTTAGCAGTTAGCGTGCAACAAGCAATCGCTCATGCAGCCAGGATTCCCAGGGTGCGTTCTCTTGACTGAAGTCTCGGAGGCAGGCTAGTTTTATGCCGCAATTTTCGAAGTCCGTCCTCATCGGTCAATGTCGCTTATGCAGATTTTCCTCACTTCCGTCACCGAACTACACGCAATGAAAAAGGAAACGATGACGCCAAATCAATAACTTTCTTACGCTGCTGTTCGTCAATTTATTTATTTATTTTCAATACCCTCGATCACCGAGGCATTGGATAGGGGAGTGGGTTAGCAGCATTAAATACAAAACAACGGAAGAAAACGTGCGGCAATGTACAATGCTAGCGGCAAACAACAAAGGTCTTATGAGATCTCAACAAAACAACACAATACTAAAACGAAAGAAATCTTATGCTGCTGCTCACAAACTTTCAGGGCGCCTGGCGCGGGAACGATAACATGCAAATTTCATCTAGTTAAACTACACGACTCATGCAGAAACGGCGTACATTGAATAATGAGATTACGAGGGAAAAAGAAAAAAAACACTGTTTCGTCGGCTGTTGCGACACGCACTCATGAGGCGAGGCGCTGGTTCCTCTGGAAATCAAGCGAAACACAAATATTCTCAGAAAGAGGAAAATTAAGGCTACTCTTAGACCAAACACCTGCTTATCTTACGCAGTGAAAAACGAGCGAAAATTTTCGGAAAGCAAGATCGAGCTCGCCTGTAAGTAGAAGATACGGCTATCCCTCGCCGTGCATACCGGTACCCTTTACGCGCAGCTTTAATAAACGCGCGGCGATATAACACATCTCCGACACCAAACTAATAAGTGTTATTCACATAAACATGCGCAAGGGGTGGGGGAGGGGGGCGGAGGAGAAGAGCGGGGAGCTCCTCTCCTAATTTCCTGCCTACGCCTATTCATGAACACAAATACTTCTTCAGGCACAATGCACTTGCGTCGGTTTTGTATAACGAATGTAGGGCAATATAAGACGCAGGACCAACATCTAGCTGTCAAGCTTCAATTGAACCCTTCGGGTGTGTAAAAATAATTGCGCCTGAGCACAACGAAACCAGCCCGCACAGCAGGTTTGAACCGACGAGAGGTTTTCAGTGATGACGCGCACGGCTGGAGGTGGGGGGGGGGGGGGGGGCACCCCTCCTAGTCACCTAGGAGATGGGGGACGCAAAGTCGGCCCCATACATTGCCCCTTAATGGGGGGGGGGGCGCTGCGACAAACCTTCGCCCCCCCCCTCCTGAAGGGGAACACTGCGCACGCCTATGGAGATGACGTCCAGCGATACGTTAGAATGGGAACACTGTCGATAGCAGCAGAAATGTATACCTATGTGGCTCAAAGGAAGAAAGCATGAGATCCAACAATGTCTCTCAACGAATGACATGCAGTTCAAAGCAACGACCACTGGGTTCGTTATCTATAACGCAAACGAGTGCGTTTAATAGTGCACAAGCACACATGATGCGACTATACTTTTACAAGGGTCCACATAGTCATCGATCAGCTGATGCATCCCTCGCTAATTAATCGCTAAAGAAAGAAATGGTCTTTTTATAAACGAATCCTGAAACGCTGTTAAGTCGAACGATATGCGTGTGTGTTTAAGCGATTGCAACGTGCATGTATGCATCAATTAATTGCATGTGGCTAAAGCACCGCGCCCGATCTAATAGTTGAACATCTGTCTGCTGCTGTGGCCTCAAAACGCTGGCTCACAGCGACACGTCACTTGGCACGTTTTTTTTTCCTAGGCTTCAAATCCGCAGCCTACGTAGTCTAGCCAACGGCTAAAAAAAATAACACTTCACGAAACTAAAGACAACTCACCCAAGAGATACTCGGCCAAGTCTCCTCCATTGCAGTACTGCAAAGAGAAAGAAACGCAAAAACTTGTAGAAAAGGCGCCACCAAACACTCACTGCACATATCCATATTCACTATGCATGAATATAAAATATTAAAAGTAAGTGTACGTGCCGTACTTACACTGGGTGCAAATGCGATTATTGTTCCGCCTCATATATATATATATATATATATATATATATATATATATATATATATATATATATATATATATGTGTGTGTGTGTGTGTGTGTGTGTGTGTGTGTGTGTGTGTTTGTGCGTGCGTGCGTGCGCGCGCGTGCGTGCGTGTGTCCAGAATGGTGGTGTACTGAGAAGGGAACACTTCAGCAACGCGAAGATACGGGATAAGTGAAATTCTGCGAACTGAATCACGCACGTAACTGAACGTATACACGCAAGAGCCATTATCGCACTCGCAACACTGCTGATGCTTATCACCGTGTTCGAAGGGACGGGATGACTGCCAGAGGTGGTGGAGTGAGCTGCTAGCGCTGCGACGAGCGCGAAGTCACATGGAGTTAGAATTAACGAGATGCACGCAGGACAACGTTTGCGGGATTTAACGCGCAACAATCCTTTGTTACCACGTGACCTCGCCGTCCCAAGGCGGTATGATGAAATCCCGGACAGCGGTCGCATCATCGAGAGAGGTAAAAATAGAGCCCTCCTCAACTTCGCCCGCTGGCGCAGCGGCCGATTTCCAAGTTGCCCCAGCGGGGTGCAACGCGTGCGTGCCGCACTAACTGCAGTACCGCGGGCCACAAATAAATGCCCTGGGTGGGGCTTGAGAGAGGGAGAGAAACGCCATCTCCCTCGTCTACGATGCACGCGAGATAAATAAATAAATAAAAGAAGCAAAGTGGGGCACGGGCCACCAAACCTTTCTCCCTTCGGCCACCTCTCACCCAGATGTTCGGAGAAGGGGCCACAGGGCGAACCGCCGTGCCCGACTGCAAAACAAAGCAAAGACGGAAGCTACGAGACAAGTAGAGCTGACGCACACCGGCGGAGGCGCCCTTGACGTCCCCGGCGACCTCGGCGGGGTCCCCCCTGCGCTCGGCGGAGGCGCCGCGCAGACTGGGCCAATCGGCGGCCCAGCCAGCCGCGTCCGGGTCTCCGTGGCCGCTGGCCGTGGGACGGCGGCCTGGCGCCTTCCTGGAGTGGCGCAACAGCGGGGGGCATGCCTCCTCTTCCACGAAGAAGAAGAAAAGAGTGCATGCTCTCGCGGGGCCCCTCCCTTTCCCCAGTTATCCTCGTCTTAAATCAGAACCACTGCACGCAGGCTATACCTCACGGACCTGGACGACATGCTGGCGTGCTCGTCAGGGTGACGAATGCGATGCCAGAAATGTACGCGGCGAGTGACGGGAAAGACCGACCGAGTTGCCAGGTTTTGCCGAATACTCTGGGCGCCGAGAAAACGTGGTAATGGACGGCAGCGGTTCCGCGATGGCGAAACAAGCGGACGCCTACAGACGATTTATACGTGGACTATCCTGTAGGTCTGAAAATTAATATGCATAAAACTAAAGTAATGTGGAACAATCTTGGCAGAGAACAGCGCTTTGCGATAGGTGGCGAGACACTGGAAGTCGTAAAGGAGTACGTCTACTTAGGACAGGTAGTAACCGCGGAGCCGAACCATGAGAGTGAAATAACTAGAAGAATAAGGATGGGATGGGGCTCATTAGGCAAGCATTATCAAATCATGAATGGTAGTCTACCACTATCCCTCAAGAGGAAGGTATATAACAGCTGCATCTTACCGGTACTTACCTACGGAGCAGAAACCTGGAGACTTACAAAGAGGGTTCAACTTAAACTGAGGACGACGCAGCGAGCGATGGAAAGGAAAATGATAGGTGTAACCGTTAAGGGACAGGAAGAGAGCAGAGTGGGTCAGGGAACAAACGGGGGGTTAAGGATATCATAGTTGAAATCAAGAAGAAGAAATGGATATGGGCCGGGCACGTAGCACGTCGGCAGGATAACCGCTGGTGATTAAGGGTAACTGACTGGATTCCAAGAGATGGCAAACGCGTGAGGGGGGAGACAGAAAATGAGGTGGGTAGATGAGATTAAGAAGTTTGCAGGTATAACGTGGCAGCAGAAAGTACAGGACCGGGTTGATTGGCGAAACATGGGAGAGGCATTTGCCCTGCAGTGGGCGTAGACAGGCTGATGATGATGATGATGATGATATCCTGCAGCCCCATTAGGCGTATAGCATCTCGCGAACCACAAACTTATTCGCACTGCTCGCGCGAAATGGGACGAGACGGCATGTTTCACATGGACACTGATTCATTCTCTGAAACCACACTTGTTCGCGGTCACATTGCGCAAGACAGCTATATCCAGCCGCCTGAAATCTACGAGTTTCTAGCTTAAAATAAAAAAAAAAAGAAAAAAACATGAAAAAGACAGAACTAACCTGACAAAACATTCGTTTTGGTACGGGATTCGATCCCGTAGCCCAGAGATTTATACACCTAATTCCCCCCTTTCTCCCACAGGAGAACACCGACTCATCCCTAGAACATATTCCATACCAACCGACCCGCCTCTCCTCTTAAGAAAGGTAGTAACTCTCCACGTTCTCGTAGCAGCCTCCCGATAACGGAGTGTTGGATAAACCCCTGCCGGAACCAACATTTTCACGAGGTTGCTCTAACGTTTCGGCTGACCAAAAAGCGAGAGGATTGTCTATAGTGGCCTCACGATACAAACGGTTAATCAACAATTTTTGCAGTTAAGGAATGTCACTTCACATTGCGGGCTCCCGCGCAACCTATTTCAGCGACTATACGGTTGCCGAGAAGGTCAATGTCGTTCCCACGTTGAGCAAACGCAGTTATATTACAACTCGCCCTGCATTACGCCATCTCAAACAATGGCCTCATTCCAAGAATCGCGGATTGCGAAAATGCGCGCCCTATTGCATCAATAGGGGATGCGAGTGCGCACGCAAGCCTATTCGCGTCATCGAAAGGCGAGCGGAACGGTTTGTCAGAATTCCAACGGCTGCATTTAAAAGCAAATGGGGGTGTCATTGACCGGCATAACTGAACGGAAGCGTTACTAAATCTATAATAAGTTCAGCGCGAATTCAAACAGCCATGCTCGCTTTCGATCGCTGCGAAAGAAAAGGCAGCAGCGCCCTTTTTTTTTTTTTGTCAGCACTGTTCTTTTGTGCTTGTTTAACTTGCGCTAAATCGACGTATAGCGACAACGAAATGACGTCACATGGCGCCAGGAGAGAGATCGTTATTCGCAGCGAACAAGAACACGCTGCAAACGACGCCGAACGCGCCGTGACGACCGATCGGCCGCGAGCGGGAAAAGTTGAGCAACGTGATACCGCGGCGCAACAAAAGGATGCTCGACCGCTAACGCCGAGCGCAACGAAATGCGAGCCGCGGCACGACGCGTCCACATAGGAAGCAAGAACAGAGAGGCGCCAAGCGACACACACAAGAAAAAAAAAAAAGCAAATAAACTATGCAGCTCACATAAAGTTCCAGTTACCGCGGGGAACGGCCGACGCAGGCGCATTATGCGAGAAATCGGACACCACGGCAAAAGCCCGCCGATCGCGCGGGAAGCTGCGACGACGGCGAGATGGACAATGAAGAAAAAAAGTGGGGAACAAAGCGGCAGGCGATCAAGTGGACAATGTCTCTGTACGCAGTGCAGAGATGGTGAAAACGAAGACGTCGTCGCACTTTGAGGACACAGTATTCCGTCGCCCCCCCTCTCTCTCGCTTTTTCGTTGCCCAAACTTCCCCAAAAGTATACGTCGAACTCTTTCCCGAGACTGGATTCATTGGTCCAACGCCGTGCACAGTGGATGGCGAAAGCCTTCGGGGCGCTGACAAGATGAGCGCCCCGTTCCCTGCTTTCGCTTTCGTGCGCTCACCTGCCCGTTGACGCCCACGGCAAAACGCACGAGGTGCAGGCCCAGGCAGCACCTTCACCCCATCTTTTGTAACTATTGAGAGAACATATTTACTGGAGCAAATGTACATCTTTCCACGACTGGTTCCCTCGTCAGGGATCGGTATCTCAGCAGCAGCATCTCTCTCTGCTGGAGAGGGATAGGAGGTGATATGGGAAGATATTATTCTTGTGACAATCTGCAACAGGGTTCCTGGTAGATGGGATCTTGACGCCATAGCCGTACAGAAAGTTTCCCGTTGCATTACAATCAGATAAAAAAGAAAAGAAAAGAAGAAGTAAGGTTTAACCAGGTTTAACGTTCTAAAACTGCATGCGCACCGAGTTGATAAGAAGACTCTACAAAAGTGGCGGGCTCATAACTGATTCGGTCCCTGTAGAGTTATTTAGCGCGCGCCTTCAGCTAGTTTCCGTTCTCGTTCAAAGGAGGCAACGCTGCGGAAGCTGTCGCAAACAGAGCGGTCCTCGCGCGTGGCCTCAGAGACCACGCACGCAATGTCGGAGGCCACGGACGCAAAGATTCAGCAGGACACGCAAGCGCCAGAGGGCGAAACACGTCGCCCGCCTCAAGCAGTTCTCAAGGTCTGACACACGCCTCAACGTAACGCCGCTCGTATACATCATGTAAACATTCAAAAAAGGAATTGTGACGCGCAACGCATTAAGTGCTTTCTTTCTTTCTTTTCTTCTGTCAACAGGCACACGTATGTCCAGGTGTTGCTGCATTCACATTCCATGTGCGAGTATAGAACAAAGCGAAATGCTCCAGTACAACAAAGCACGCTTCGTCCTCTTCAGACCGACTGACCGTGACACCGCGCATGCTCAGTCACTCTCGCTGTGCCACGAACTAAACCCGTAAACATGACACCGCCTCGACACTGAAGGCTTTCCACCAAGTAACTTCGAATAAAATTTACATACGCTAAAGACGTGAAGGCATGGCTGCGTAAATATGCGGAGCGTGAAAAGGCAAAGCAGAACTTCGGAACCCTTCCGAGGCGTAAAGCCATGCGGTTCAGAAGACACAGCACGGGCTGCACGCCGGTGATCGCGTCAGAAAGATGCCAGGTATTTATCGGAGGCCACTCATAAAACTTCGACGAAATTCGGCCATGTTTTTCCCAGCTATTTTGAACACCCGGATGTATACTGAGGTACAGCGCGCCTTGCTCTCCGCAATGAAGACAAATAAATATACATAAGAGCCTGAAGCTGAAGTTAGGAAGGCAACATGGAGGTTCGATATCTTTCGCAGCGAGCTTCCGGCACATTCTAAAAGCGGCAGTGTATAAAAACACTGGGAGAACGGTCCTGCGGTGAATTTTTTCTCAGTGACGTATGATTAACAGGACTCTTAGGGGCTTTGCGCAATTTTGCAATACGTGTGCGTATCGTCCGCCGCTCTGCCTCGGTGGATGCGGCGCTGCACTGCCGAGCTCCTCGATCCTTCGGCCAACGAGCGAAATTCGAAAAAGGCTTTTTTGTGCTTAACTTCACACGCAAAAAAAAAAACATTCCAAAAGTAGGGTGAATTCGTGAGTGAAAAAGGATAACTCCGACTTAACACAATAAAGTAACAACAAAATGGGTATAGAGATTTCCTCTATGCAGGCGGCATCTTCAGTATACAATGGCGCAAATAGGGGCATTTTTACCACCGTATACTGAAGATGCCACCTGCGTAGCTGGCGAGACTTCTATACTATTACGTTGGTAATAATTTTATGTCAAGTCGCAGTTAACATTTTACAATTAGCTGCAGATGCACGCACTTTAATGAAACCCCGGTGGTCAACACTATATACTACGGCGCTCTTACACTTAAGCAGGAATCTTCGTAACTATATTAAGGGGTTTTTAAACGTAGAAGCCCCACGATTCAATTTTGTATGCCTGCCAGAGAGAGGGACCGTTCGGGAGATGCAGACGTGAGGCTCTATTACAGGCGGCGCCGACAGGCAGCTACGATGGCCGGGCAAGATGCGTGCGGCCTCTCACGCAAATCCGCTCAAGGGACGACGCAAGGACAGCATCAGAAAAAAGAGCGAAAGACAAAGCAATGTGGGCAACAATAAGAGCTGGTCCACGAAGACGGGCGAAGGAAACGATGCGAGGCGTTCAAGGTGCGGCAATTTCTCGGCAGGAGGGCGCAGCGGGGGGTGTTGCCATCGAGGCGATGGTTGGATGAGCGCGAGCGCGCCCATTCGCGCCTTTGGCTCCGGCTGCTGCTGCTGCTGCTGCGGACAAGTTCGCCCGCAGACAATGGGCTTCCGGTGGAGGATAAATGGCGTCCAGGCACGGAGAGAGAGCTACGTACTACGGCGCGGTGCACAGGCGCAGCAAACTCGGTTTCGCTCGAGGGATGCCGCTGCCATCTTGAAATTGCCCGGCTGTCCAGATCGCACACTTTCACCGCTATAGCCACCGAGTCACAGGCGGTGAACGCTTGCGAAGTTAAATGTAACAGCAAATTAGTAGTTAATTACTAATTAATCCTAATAAGTGTTGGGGTTTTACGTCCAAAACCAAGATATGATTTTGAGAGATGCCGTAGTGGAGGGCTACGGGCTACGACCACCTGGGGTTCTTCAAAGGGGTACCGACACCATCTTCCTAAGGCCAGTTTACTCTGCCATACAAATCTCGTGCGTACAGAGACAGCTCTGAGCAAGTGTGAAGCGTAGAAAATGCCGATATTTTATTTCGATATTAAAGTCAATTTTCCAATAGCGTACCTACCGACGTCGACCCTATAGCTTGACGTCAAGCTACAGTACTAATCATGGCGACTTCACGCAGCAGTCTCGTTAGTTGTGATGACGTCAGGTGCCAAAACTTCCAAAATGGCCGCTTGTGCGTCATCGACGGAGCCACGGTCGGCCGTGGAAATGTCACGACATCTTTCGCGAGAACGCGACGAGAAGCTCATACCCGGTTGTGACGTCAGGGTGCGGTAGGAACCGAAGCTGACTTTTAAAAAGCATACTGGAGTTACTTTTGGAGGGTGCACCGACGCTTAGCAGCACGTTTTCAAGGCTCTTGAGGGCTTGGTCTTTGATTTGACGCAAGGAAACGACAGCTGAAGATTTTAGAGTCGCCTAATAATAAGAATGGGCTGGAGCGCATTCGGCAGGCACCCCAAAGTGTTGTCAGGAAATCTACCACTGTCATTGAAGCGAAAAGTATACAACCGCTGCATACCTACCGCCAGTTCTAACGTATATGGGTCTGAAACATGGAGAATAACAAAACAACTAGGGAAAAAAATTCGACCACGCAGCGGGCAATGGAACGTAAAATGATAGGAATAACTCTAAGAGATCGGATGGCGGTAGAATGGGTCAGGGAACAAACGGTGTTGCAGGTATCCTAGTGGACATCACGCGAAAGAAATGGACCTGGGCTGGCCACTCAATGCGTAGAACAGACAACCGGTGGACAGTAAGAGCAGCAGAATGGTGACCAAGGGATGGGAAACGCAGTCGGGGAAGGCAGAGAGTTAGATGGAGTGACGAAATTGAGGAAGTTCGCAGGGATAAAATTGAATCAGCTCGCACAGGACGGGGTAAACTGGAGATCATTGGGAGAGGCCTTTCTTCGTTCTGCAGTGGACTACAACAAGCTAACAATGATGATGATGATGACGAGCCCTTTAAACGAGCTCCGCAGGTCAGCGCAGCACACGTCATGCACCAAGCGTTCCGATATTCTTACGGAGCAAGCTGGTTGTTCATACGCCGTGTTTCCTTTACAAACCGCACTGTCCGCGGCCCCCCACAACAATCTCCGCGCATGCGACGCCGCTATATTAGAGGGCGCGAGACACTATTTCCTCGAGGCCCCAGCAGGCGAACAACAACGCAACTGCAAGCAGCACTGCGAAATCGGCCGCTCAAACAAGCGCAGCCCGTTCCCAAATCACAAGGCGCAGCAGATGTGGGCCAGGACGATATTCGGGTCCGAAAAACATGAGCAGCGCAGCGCGTTTATCGGCGCCCACATTTCTTCCTCGTCTTCATCGCGATACCAGAGAAGAAGAGAAAAGAAAGAGACCGGAGGAAGAAACAAAGAATTCACGCTACCCTGTTGCCCGCGAGTTCAAGCAGCACGACATCGGCAAAATGATGCGAGCGTGATGCAGAAGCTAGCGGTCCGAGAACTCCGCGCTCTGCCTCGCGCAGTCAGCTAGAATAAAACGGGGATGTGTGTGTGTGTGTGAGGGGGGGGGGGCACTACGTGCGCCTGCGGCTCAAGCGGTGGAGGAGGGAAGGTACGGAAGGCAGGCCCTCCCGTTTGCCCAGAAGCACGAACGGCGGCGATGCTGGCGCTGCCTGCGCGCGAGAAGGAAGCAAGGGCCCAGCATCGCCCGCAAAATGTCATGCAAATCACCGCTTTCGCCGAGAACTTCAATCCTCCCGGGCGCACACAGCGTGCGCCTTCTCTACAAGAGCAGCAGCAGCAGCACAGAGCGAGTGACAAGGGCCTCCGCATCACGCGTATGCATTAGAGCGAAGCAGGAGGAGCAACCGAACAACAAAGGATGGGCCCCCCCCACGCGGCTCCTTCCGAAACGGGTTCTCTTTTCCAGCACGGTCGTACTTCTTTCTTTCTTTTATTTATTTCCTGTCTTTCTTATGCTAGTTCCTCGTTCTCTTCTGGGACAAGGAGCTCCGGTGCACATTAGCCTCGTGGTTTCGTTAACCGGCGATAGAAGAAATAGGGGGGGGGGGGGGGGTAAAAGAAAAAAAAATTAAATAAAAAAGGAGCAAAAGAAACTGGATCGGTTCACGCCGTCCAAGCCTCATGAGAGCTCAATCGATCCACAGAGTGCAGCGCGCAAAAAAGACCCACCTCGTTAACGCGCTGCCAAAGGAGTATTCAGAGTTTTCTTTGAACTTGGTGACTCTCGACACGATTGAAACATCAACCTAACACACTGCGAGAAACAGCTTTTCTAGCTCGCGTGCAGTAGTAAATGACTCGTATTCTTGAGCTACAAGAACGCACAAGAACAAAAACCGGCAATTGTACACTTACGCGATATAGAGTGGCTGTAGCTGAACAATTCACGGCCACTTCTACGTAAAGCAACTTGCGCCATCGGGAATGATCGGGATGGGGGGGGAAGGGGTAGGTGTTGGCCACAAGAGAAATAATTCAGGCCTTCCGGACAGCTTCATTACGCCTCAAGGGATCGTATGTACACCTTTTCACTGAAAGGTGAAAGAGGCGCCGCAATAATTCACCCTGTTCTGTTGTAAATCGACGCACTGCCGAGGCAATGACGTCAGCCTTTGTACTCCCGTGTCACAGCCCAGGAAGAAGGCGTACACAGTTTCTTCTTCTCACCTGCCGGAGGAAATATATCACGTGAGTATCTCAAATTCAGCGGTGGGTGTACCTCATCCTGGGTAGGGACTTGGCGAAAAAATAGTGTAAAGTGCGTAGAATTATAGTAGGTATATTTGCAATTAACTGTATGTACCTTACTTTTGGTAATAAAAATAGGGACGAACACTTTCTCATTCGCCCTCGTATATGCGCCCTGTTCTCTGTGAACGATTGCCCCTAGAGTGCTAGGCAGGCAAGCAGGCAAGAGGGGAAGGCGAGCGGGAGAGGTGGCCGCATTTTCACGGCTCTCCTACGGAGCGTCGCGAAGAGACGTCTCTGCCTGTATAGGACGCGCAATGAGAACACGCGTAAACACAGCGCGGAAGGCGCAGATGACAGGCTCGCACGTATACAGGAAGAGGCAGCAGCCGTCGAGAAAGGACGCCCGATCGCGACGAAAGCGTAGCGCACCTAAGCGCGCGCCAGAAAGGCTCCCTTCGCGGCGCTCGCGACACGCGGTAGAACAGTCGTCGACGTCGCACGGCCGCGAGTGTGCGCGCGCCACGCCACGCCCAGCGCGCGGCAAAAGACGGCGACGAAGACAATAACAATGGCCTTTTCCTCGCGACGAGAAGGCCTCTTTCTCCCGCCAACCGTGACCCGCGTATAACGGTCATCACGGACCAACTCGCTTTTTCTTTTCCTTTTTTTTTTCCCTGCTAGAGTCCACGCCGCGAGTTGTTTTTCGTCGTATATAGATGCATCCGCAATGCCTATGTTTGCCACCACGCACCCGAAGCAGGCCGCTCTCGGCAGTCCCGTATGTGGGCTCTACACACTGCTTGCTGCGATCAGCGTCCGGAGGACGCGGGGAAACCTTATCTTGCAGGTCATCCTAAAATACACCCAGCCACTTATGCGTGCGCGCGCATATGTGAACACAAACGTACGCGTGCGGGTTGGAGCGCATCAGCGTGCATACAGCGGCCACGGCCTTGTTTCTGTGGGCGTTGTCAGTGAGCTATACGTAATAAGCTTTTGTTAAGAAGGTGCCTCTCATAGGGATTGCTAAGTCATCACTAAAGATCTTATACATTACAACATGCGTCTCAAAGACAACCTACAAATATCCCCTCCTATGTGCGCATGTCCAATCAGTTCTTTCCATCGGAGAGAGAGAGAGCACCTTCTTTCTGAACTGTAGCACGCGGGCACAAAGGCTGAAGTCGCTGCCTCGGCAGTGCATTTCTGGTGTGCCACGCATATTTACGATAGCCCAGAGGGTACATGGTGGAAACCAAGAAATCCTTGTTGAAAAGGTGCACAATCTGGAAGAAAGCTCAGTGGACTGCGGCATATAACGCATACCTAAAGCGTAAGCAGAAACCTGGACACAAGACTCAGCGGGCCAACTAACACAACTGATATCGACTGAACGGAGACATGGATCGGACGGCAAGCGACGACGAACGGGTGAGGCGCGCAAAAAGAAAGCGATTAAGTAACTAATCTAAATTTCGCTCCCAGCAACGCCGTATACCGGCTATGGAGTGCGATTTCCGGACACGTCTCGGAGGTTACGAAAAAAGCATTTGCATGCGCGCTTACCAAAGTACACGCGCGTACGGAAAAAAAAAACACGCATTCCTCGTCGCAACCGACGGAAAGATCGCTCCGAGAGATATATGGCGTATAAAAAGAAAGCGGCGCTAAACCGACGAGACGACGACAACACCTATATAATTCCGTCGGCGGTGCTGCGGGTTACGCAATACCCGACGTGCTTTTTACAAAACCCGAGGAAGGAGAACACGCGTGGATCACGTGCGCGCGCACGCACGCGTGCGAACGCAAACCCACCCCGCGGCGGCAAACGATTCCGCGCCGCGAGCGCAAGGAGATATATCCCGGCCGGCAACATCACCCCGGACACAAAGGGACGCGCTTAATCGAATACGCGCTCGCCGTAAGCGATGCCCGGTGACGACAACTGCATGCAGCTAGACAGTGCAGGCCTGGCCATTGTGATCGGTCCTTTCTCCGCGTATATGTTACGTAATATCCGTTGCCACGTCGGTGACCTATAGCGAGGAATACATAATGGCGCGGCGAACGGTAACCCGAAATCCCTTCGCCTAATCCTTCGGAACGGACGTAACCTAACGAAACAATGACGACGTCCAATGCTCGCTCCCTGTTCGGAGAATTGAACGCATTCACCCCCCCGTGACACGGAGGGATCAAGACCAGCAAGCATGATCGAAATTCGAGACGTAAAAAAATGCCGCCACCTCCCCGAAGGGAATCGTGAGGAAATGCGAATGCATTTCTTGCGCCGAGAGATTTCGCCTTCACCGACTTCTGCCATCGCCTTGAGAGGCCCAGCCAGCGAACGGTCGAGAGTGAGGCGCGAGCGGACGGGAGAGTGGGGCGCAGGGGGGAGAGAGAGCGAACGGCGAGAGAAGGAGCGGCGTGCACTGCCCCTACCCTCTCCTACACTCTCTCGCACCACATGCTCCGGTTGCTAAGGGGAGGGGCGAGGATAAGCGCGCGCCCGCAGCTGTTGCTATGGGAGAAGGAGTGAGAGCGGAGAGATAACACCTGCCGGCGCGCGGACACCGCCGCGGACAAGCCGGATGCCTGACATAGCCCGACTAAGAAATGCATTCGCATTTAAAATTGCGCGTGAGCTGCAAATGGGTCTAAGAAGTATGCCTAGAGAAGATATCGCGCAGGCTTGTTTGACCACATCTGCGTTTCTATTGCCTTTCATCGTGGGTTTACGTATTCTTAAATAAAGAGAAATAAAACCTTCTCTCCAAATACACCTCTATGAAACACAGAGTCGGCGCTATGTCGCACATTACATAATGTATGCTCAGTGTTTCTTTTTCATACTTCACTATTTCATACTTTAGATGTCGCGCTGAGCGGGGCGTGTTATCTAGGAAGCCTTTGACGAAGCGCTTCGTTAGACACCCGACTCCCGTTACATCAATCCCCTGAACAAGCCATGTATTATATTTGTTGTCAACAAAACAGCCATGCACTATTACACTGACTCGCGCATCACCTGATTGCTCGCGATCGCATGAGGGATAAGGTAAGACATTGGGAAATGCTTGAGCCAAAAGGCCAACCGGTATAGCTAAGAAGGGTTGAGACCGTGACCGCACGAGTCTTTTCGGCCGTGATTAACTCCGCCTTTCGCTATTTCAAGTTCGTGCTTGAAGATGCGCAACAAATGGAGGGCGAGATGGCAAAGGAGGAGAAGGGGGAATTGTTTGTTTGTTTGTTTGTTTTTATGAATGTGCAACGCCGTGCCGCTCCTCGTTCGCGCATACTTTCGCTGCCCATTTTGACTGCGTCTGAGCCTGTACACATAAGCTTGGCGGTATAATTTCGCGCGCAATCTCCCCTTCCAGATGTGCCCCGTATGAGGCACGCGATAAAGACGACAGCGGGCCAAGAAACACATCTCGTTCGCGCCGTGCGTGCGTGATAAATGCGCACAGCCTCCAGCGTACGCTCCGCACTAGTCCCAACGCACCCTTGCTCGGCCGGTCAAGCACTGCATCTGCTATTAGGAGCTGAGCGCGCCGCCTCCATAGTCATGTGTATAACAGCTTGCACGAGAGACCATGGACAAAAGAACTGATCTGATACAGAAAGCGTTCGCGGCACGAAACATCGCGAGGCCTTACGAATACAAAGCATGAGAAGCGGGCTTTAGTGGCACGCGCCTGGGATAAGGTGAACAGATATAAAAGACGGTACAATTAACCTCCTCCACTTATTTTCTTTCTTGTTTTTGAACGGCTAGTCACTGGTAAAGGCTAACCGCAACGCTTATCTTGTAACGCCCGGTGACCACGACAGAGGCATGGGCCCGGCCGGTCGCTTCTCCCAACCGTGCGTGCCGAGCACGCCAAGCACTGCAGAGGCTGGCGCATCTAACAGACTCCCACGCTGAGCGCCGCCTCCACGAAAACCTCGCGCTTCAAGTTTTGCGACGATGCTTTTCGCTTAGTTATAGCTGGCACGTCGCCGCTCCACCGGTGCAGGAAAAATAAATAAATAAATAAATAAAATATGGAGTTTTACGTGGCGAAACCACGATATGATTATGAATCACGCCATAGTGGGGGGGGCGGGGAGGAACTGCAGATTAATTTTGACCATCTTGGATTCTCTATTAACGTGCACCTAAATCTAATTACACGAGTGATTTCTTTTATGTAGTCCTCACAGTGGCTAGACTAGGTTTAGGCCCCAAGTGAAAAAAAAGAAAAGACGAGACGCCTGTGCTCGGGAATCGAACCCGCGTCCTAGAGCTTAGCAGCAGAACGTTATGCAAAGCCTCAAAGTTATGCAGCACGCACGGCAGATCCACCGGCCCCGGATCCTCGACACAATGGACGGGAGGAATGAACCGAAGGAGACGAGTCGTTGCACAATCCGCGGTTCGTAAAGGGCAAACTGCACAGCTGAAATAGTACGGAATGCGGCCCTAAAGTATGCGAAAACAGAAGCAAGAGACCGCGCGGTGCGTACGGAACCTTGCACGCCGCTAACACAACGCGCATGTTTCCACGCGGATCGAGAGTTGTACGGCATAAAAATCTCTATATATATATATATATATATATATATATATATATATATATATATATATATATATATATATATATATATATATATATATATATATATATATATATATATATATATATATATATATATATATATAAAAGTGCACATTCTATCTTTCATTTTTCCATTTCCATCTCCTCGTGGGGAGGCCATCGGCGAGGACGATCTGGCGCAAATTGCGTAAGGCTCACGCTGCAGGCAGCGCGGCATGAAGTGCAGTGCCAAAGCGTGCACAGCTGGCACGTGTTATGTATATCACACGAAGGCGCGCGGCGGTCAGTGGAAAATTTCTCCAGTTGCGGACCTTCGGTGCTTCGACGCACCGCTATCCCACAGCTTCGGCGCGGTGCCAGGGACTCTCTCTTCCCTCTCTACCTCAGCTCGACGCTTCTGCAGCGGTCGAGGATACGGGGCGTAAATAGGCTTGCAGACCATTAAACACCAAACGCAAAACGCCCCATACTGCTTTTTGTCCGTTTCTTCTTCTTTTTTTTTTCTTGCATCTCTTTTCGTTTCTTTCCACGCAAAATAGCCGCCAACTTCGATGGCGAAGCTGGAAATCGTTGCTTCACAAACACCCCCCTCTCAAAACCAGAGCGTTGCATTTCTGGTAGCAGAGCCGCGTGCGAAGAAACCGTTGTTGACATTAAACTATAAATAGTTAAAGCAGCCTAGATACGGCGTCACTTTATAAAAGAACACGGACGCTTACCATTCTCGACAAAAAAATAAAAGACTGCAATTATAATATATGAATAGAAATAAAATTTAAAAAAATCTCGCCGTGTTAGTAAAAGGCGTTTTCCAGCAATAGAAATCACGAATCCGCCCTGCAGAGGATGAGGAGGCAAAAGAAAACAAACAAGCGATGCTGCGGGTAATGCACTACGAAGAGAATCGCGATGATCGAGCGGGCGTTTCTCTCTCTTTTTTTGTCTCCGCTTTGGGGAGCAACCCGTAATTCGACCGCGGAGGCCTCTGCCCTCCAGATGACTCCTCTTCCGAGAAGCGATGAGTTATGGAACAGCTGGCGAAGCTTAATGGGAGAACGCACAGCGTAAACAAACGCCCCTTTTCTCGCGCCCGCACTCGCTACGTTCCCAAAACAACGGGACCTCTTTGAACGTGTCGGCTTTGATAAGCGCGTTAACGGAAACTGGCCGGCAAGCACCGACCCCTTGAGGTCGACAGTGCCGCGAGGCTCGCCGCTGGTAAACATGTTACCTTGCGGATCTCCCAGCAGGGATCATTTT